>JANJGN010000010.1:140176129-140426129 GCA_026770705.1 Isurus oxyrinchus
CACTGACTGTGTGTGTATAACAGGACTGAGTGTCCAGCACTGACTATGTGTATATAGTAGGACTGAGTGTCCCAGCACTGCCTGTGTGTGTATAACAGGACAGAGTGTCCCTGCACTGACTATGTGTGTATAACAGGACTTAGTGTCCCAGCACTGACTGTGTGTGTATAACAGGACTGAGTGTCCCACCACTGACTGTGCGTATAACAGGACTGAGTGTCCCAGCACTGACTGTGTGTGTATAACAGGATTGAGTGTCCTAGCACTGACAGTGTGTGTACAACCAGGACTGAGTGTCCCTGCACTGAATGTGTGTAAATAACAGGATTGAGTGTCCTAGCACTGACTGTATGTGTGTCACAGGACTGAATGTCCCAGCACTGACTGTGTGTACACAACCAGGACCGAGTGTCCCTGCACTGAATGTGTGTGATAAATGGGGCTGAGTATTCCTGCACTGAATGTGTGTGATAAACAGAGCTGAGTGTCCCAGCACTAACTGTATGTAAATAACAGGACTGAGTGTCCTTGCACTGACTGTATGTGTATAACAGGACTGTGTGTCCCAGCACTGACTGTGTGTGTATAACAGGACTGAGTGTCCCACCACTGACTATGTGTATATAACAGGACAGAGTATCCCTGCACTGACTGTATGTGTATAACAGGACTGTGTGTCCAGCACTGACTGTGTGTGTATAACAGGACTGAGTGTCCCACCACTGACTATGTGTATATAACAGGACAGAGTATCCCAGCACCTACGGTGTATGTATAACCGGACTGAGTGTCCTAGCACTGATTGTGTGTGTATAACATGACTGAGGGACCCACAACTGAGTATGTGTGTACAACAGGACTGCGTGTCCCACCACTCACTGTGTGTGTATAACAAGACTCAGTGTCCCTGCACTGAATATGTGTGTGTAACAGGACAGAGTGTCCCAGACTGACTGTGTGTGTTTAAGAGGAATGAATGTCACAGCACTGAGTGTGTGTGGAAACAGGACTGAATGAATGTCCCAGCACTGACTTTGTGTGTCTAACAGGACTGAGTGTCCCGCCACTGACTGTGTGTGTATAACTGGACTGAGTGTCCCAGCATTGACTGTGTGTGTATAACATGACTGAGTGTCCCACAACTGACTATGTGTGTGCAACAGGACTGCGTGTCCCACCACTCACTGTGTGTGTATAACAAGACTCAGTGTCCCTGCACTGAATATGTGTGTGTAACAGGACAGAGTGTCCCTGCACTGACTATGTGTGTATAACAAGAGCGTGTGTCCCCGCACTGACTGTGTGTGTACAACAGGAATGAATGTCCCTGCACTGACTGTGTATGTATAACAGGACAGAGTGTCCCTGAACTGACTGTGTGTACAAAACCAGGACTGAGTGTCCCTGCACTGAATGTGTGTGATAAACAGGGCTGAGTGTCCCAGCACAGACTGTATGTAAATAACAGGACTGAGTGTCCCAGCACTGACTGTGTGTAAATAACAGAACTGAGTGTACCTGCACTGACTATGTGTGTATAACAGGACTGAGTGTCCCTGCACTAACTATGTGTCTATAACAGGACTGAGTGTCCCAGCACTGACTATATGTGTATAACAGGACTGTGTGTCCCAGCACTGACTGTGTGTGTATAACAGGACAGACTGTCCCAGCACTGACTATGTGTGTATAACAGGACCGTGTGTCCCTGCACTGACTGTGTGTGTATAACAGGACTGGGTATCCCAGCACTGAATGTCTGTGTATAACAGGACTGAGTGTCCCTGCACTGACTGTGTGTGTATAACAGCACAGAGTGTCCCTGCACTGACTATGTGTGTATAACAGAACTGTGTGTCCCTGCACTAACTATGTGTGTATAACAGGACTGAGTGTCCCAGCACTGACTATATGTGTATAACAGGACTGTGTGTCCCAGCACTGACTGTGTGTGTTTAACAGGACTGAGTGTCCCAGCACTGACTATGTGCGTATAACAGGACTGACTGTCCTTGCACTGACTATGTGTGTATAACAGGACTGAGTGTCCCAGCACTGACTGTGTGTGTATAACAGGACTGAGTGTCCCACCACTGACTGTGCGTATAACAGGACTGAGTGTCCCAGCACTGACTGTGTGTGTATAACAGGACAGAGTGTCCCTGCACTGACTATGTGTGTATAACAGGACTGAGTGTCCCTGCACTGACTGTGTGTGTATAACAGGACTGAGTGTCCCACCACTGACTGTGCGTATAACAGGACTGAGTGTCCCAGCACTGACTGTGTGTGTATAACAGGACAGAGTGTCCCTGCACTGACTATGTGTGTATAACAGGACTGAGTGTCCCTGCACTGACTGTGTGTGTATAACAGGACTGAGTGTCCCACCACTGACTGTGCGTATAACAGGATTGAGTGTCCTAGCACTGACTGTGTGTGTACAACCAGGACTGAGTGTCCCTGCACTGAATGTGTGTAAATAACAGGATTGAGTGTCCTAGCACTGACTGTATGTGAGTCACAGGACTGAATGTCCCAGCACTGACTGTGTGTACACAACCAGGACCGAGTGTCCCTGCACTGAATGTGTGTGATAAATGGGGCTGAGTGTCCTAGCACTAACTGTATGTAAATAACAGGACTGAGTGTCCCAGCACTGACTGTATGTGTATAACAGGACTGTGTGTCCCAGCACTGACTGTGTGTGTATAACAGGACTGAGTGTCCCACCACTGACTATGTGTGTATAACAGGACAGAGTATCCCAGCACCTACGGTGTGTGTATAACTGGACTGAGTGTCCTAGCACTGACTGTGTGTGTATAACATGACTGAGGGATGCACAACTGAGTATGTGTGTACAACAGGACTGAGTGTCCCAGCCCTGACTATATGTGTATAACAGGACTCAGTGTCCCTGCACTGAATATGTGTGTGTAACAGGACAGAGTGTCCCTGCACTGACTATGTGTGTATAACAGGACTGTGTGTCCCCGCACTGACTGTGTGTGTACAACAGGAATGAATGTCCCTGCACTGACTGTGTATGTATAACAGGACAGAGTGTCCCTGAACTGACTGTGTGTACAAAACCAGAACTGAGTGTCCCTGCACTGAATGTGTGTGATAAACAGGGCTGAGTGTCCCAGCACTGATTGTATGTAAATAACAGGACTGAGTGTCCCAGCACTGACTATGTGTAAATAACAGGACTGAGTGTCCCTGCACTAACTATCTGTGTACAACAGGACGGTGTGTCCCAGCACTGACTGCGTGTGTATAACAGGACTGTGTGTCCCAGCACTGACTGTGTGTGTATAACAGGACTGAGTGTCCCAGCACTGACTATGTGTTTAGAATAGGACTGAGTGTCCCAGCACTGACTGTGTGTGTATAACAGGACTGAGTGTCCCAGCACTGACTATGTGTATATAATAGGACTGTGTGTCCCAGCACTGACTGTGTGTGTATAACAGGACAGAGTGTCCCAGCACTGACTATGTGTGTATAACAGGACCGTGTGTCCCTGCACTGACTGTGTGTGTATAACAGGACTGGGTATCCCAGCACTAAATGTCTGTGTATAACTGGACTGAGTGTCCCTGCCCTGACTGTGTGTGTATAACAGCACAGAGTGTCCCTGCACTGACTATGTGTGTATAACAGGACTGAGTGTCCCTGCACTAACTATGTGTGTATAACAGGACTGAGTGTCCCAGCACTGACTATATGTGTATAACAGGACTGTGTGTCCCAGCACTGACTGTGTGTGTTTAGCAGGACTGAGTGTCCCAGCACTGACTATGTGCGTATAACAGGACTGAGTGTCCTTGCACTGACTATGTGTGTATAACAGGACTGAGTGTCCCAGCACTGACTGTGTGTGTATAACAGGACTGAGTGTCCCACCACTGACTGTGCGTATAACAGGACTGTGTGTCCCAGCACTGACTGTGTGTGTATAACAGGACAGAGTGTCCCTGCACTGACTATGTGTGTATAACAGGACTGAGTGTCCCTGCACTGACTGTGTGTGTATAACAGGACTGAGTGTCCCACCACTGACTGTGCGTATAACAGGATTGAGTGTCCTAGCACTGACTGTGTGTGTACAACCAGGACTGAGTGTCCCTGCACTGAATGTGTGTGATAAACAGGGCTGAGTGTCCTAGCACTGACCGTGTGTAAATAACAGGACTGAGTGTCCCTGCACTGACTATGTGTGTAATACAGGACAGAGTGTCCCAGCATTGACTGTGTGTGTATAACAGGACTGAGTGTCCCTGCAGTGATGGTATGCGTGTACCAGGACTGAGCATCCCAGCACTGATTGTGTGTGTATAACAGGACTGAGTGTCCCACCCCTGACTGTGTGTGTGTAACCAGACTGCGTGTCCCACCACTCACTCTGTGTGTATAACAGGACAGAGTGTCCCTGCACTGAATGTGTGTGATAACAGGACAGAGTGTCCCTGCACTGACTATGTGTGTATAACAGGACCGTGTGTCCCTGCACTGACTGTGTGTGTATTACAGGACTGGGTATCCCAGCACTGACTGTCTGTGTATAACAGAACTGAGTGTCCCTGCACTGACTGTGTGTGTATAATAGCACAGAGTGTACCTGCACTGACTATGTGTGTATAACAGGACTGAGTGTCCCTGCACTAACTATGTGTCTATAACAGGACTGAGTGTCCCAGCACTGACTATATGTGTATAACAGGACTGTGTGTCCCAGCACTGACTGTGTGTGTATAACAGGACAGACTGTCCCAGCACTGACTATGTGTGTATAACAGGACCGTGTGTCCCTGCACTGACTGTGTGTGTATAACAGGACTGGGTATCCCAGCACTGAATGTCTGTGTATAACAGGACTGAGTGTCCCTGCACTGACTGTGTGTGTATAACAGCACAGAGTGTCCCTGCACTGACTATGTGTGTATAACAGAACTGTGTGTCCCTGCACTCACTATGTGTGTATAACAGGACTGAGTGTCCCAGCACTGACTATATGTGTATAACAGGACTGTGTGTCCCAGCACTGACTGTGTGTGTTTAACAGGACTGAGTGTCCCAGCACTGACTATGTGCGTATAACAGGACTGACTGTCCTTGCACTGACTATGTGTGTATAACAGGACTGAGTGTCCCACAACTGACTGTGTGTGTATAACAGGACTGAGTGTCCCACCACTGACTGTGCGTATAACAGGACTGAGTGTCCCAGCACTGACTGTGTGTGTATAACAGGACAGAGTGTCCCTGCACTGACTATGTGTGTATAACAGGACTGAGTGTCCCTGCACTGACTGTGTGTGTATAACAGGACTGAGTGTCCCACCACTGACTGTGCGTATAACAGGACTGAGTGTCCCAACACTGACTGTGTGTGTATAACAGGACAGAGTGTCCCTGCACTGACTATGTGTGTATAACAGGACTGAGTGTCCCTGCACTGACTGTGTGTGTATAACAGGACTGAGTGTCCCACCACTGACTGTGCGTATAACAGGATTGAGTGTCCTAGCACTGACTGTGTGTGTACAACCAGGACTGAGTGTCCCTGCACTGAATGTGTGTAAATAACAGGATTGAGTGTCCTAGCACTGACTGTATGTGAGTCACAGGACTGAATGTCCCAGCACTGACTGTGTGTACACAACCAGGACCGAGTGTCCCTGCACTGAATGTGTGTGATAAATGGGGCTGAGTGTCCTAGCACTAACTGTATGTAAATAACAGGACTGAGTGTCCCAGCACTGACTGTATGTGTATAACAGGACTGTGTGTCCCAGCACTGACTGTGTGTGTATAACAGGACTGAGTGTCCCACCACTGACTATGTGTGTATAACAGGACAGAGTATCCCAGCACCTACGGTGTGTGTATAACTGGACTGAGTGTCCTAGCACTGACTGTGTGTGTATAACATGACTGAGGGATGCACAACTGAGTATGTGTGTACAACAGGACTGAGTGTCCCAGCCCTGACTATATGTGTATAACAGGACTGTGTGTCCCAGCACTGACTGTGTGTGTATAACAGGACTGAGTGTCCCAGCACTGACTGTGTGTGTATAACAGGACTGAGTGTCCAGCACTGACTATGTGTATATAGTAGGACTGAGTGTCCCAGCACTGCCTGTGTGTGTATAACAGGACAGAGTGTCCCTGCACTGACTATGTGTGTATAACAGGACTTAGTGTCCCAGCACTGACTGTGTGTGTATAACAGGACTGAGTGTCCCACCACTGACTGTGCGTATAACAGGACTGAGTGTCCCAGCACTGACTGTGTGTGTATAACAGGATTGAGTGTCCTAGCACTGACAGTGTGTGTACAACCAGGACTGAGTGTCCCTGCACTGAATGTGTGTAAATAACAGGATTGAGTGTCCTAGCACTGACTGTATGTGTGTCACAGGACTGAATGTCCCAGCACTGACTGTGTGTACACAACCAGGACCGAGTGTCCCTGCACTGAATGTGTGTGATAAATGGGGCTGAGTATTCCTGCACTGAATGTGTGTGATAAACAGAGCTGAGTGTCCCAGCACTAACTGTATGTAAATAACAGGACTGAGTGTCCCTGCACTGACTGTATGTGTATAACAGGACTGTGTGTCCCAGCACTGACTGTGTGTGTATAACAGGACTGAGTGTCCCACCACTGACTATGTGTATATAACAGGACAGAGTATCCCTGCACTGACTGTATGTGTATAACAGGACTGTGTGTCCAGCACTGACTGTGTGTGTATAACAGGACTGAGTGTCCCACCACTGACTATGTGTATATAACAGGACAGAGTATCCCAGCACCTACGGTGTATGTATAACCGGACTGAGTGTCCTAGCACTGATTGTGTGTGTATAACATGACTGAGGGACCCACAACTGAGTATGTGTGTACAACAGGACTGCGTGTCCCACCACTCACTGTGTGTGTATAACAAGACTCAGTGTCCCTGCACTGAATATGTGTGTGTAACAGGACAGAGTGTCCCAGACTGACTGTGTGTGTTTAAGAGGAATGAATGTCACAGCACTGAGTGTGTGTGGAAACAGGACTGAATGAATGTCCCAGCACTGACTTTGTGTGTCTAACAGGACTGAGTGTCCCGCCACTGACTGTGTGTGTATAACTGGACTGAGTGTCCCAGCATTGACTGTGTGTGTATAACATGACTGAGTGTCCCACAACTGACTATGTGTGTGCAACAGGACTGCGTGTCCCACCACTCACTGTGTGTGTATAACAAGACTCAGTGTCCCTGCACTGAATATGTGTGTGTAACAGGACAGAGTGTCCCTGCACTGACTATGTGTGTATAACAAGAGCGTGTGTCCCCGCACTGACTGTGTGTGTACAACAGGAATGAATGTCCCTGCACTGACTGTGTATGTATAACAGGACAGAGTGTCCCTGAACTGACTGTGTGTACAAAACCAGGACTGAGTGTCCCTGCACTGAATGTGTGTGATAAACAGGGCTGAGTGTCCCAGCACAGACTGTATGTAAATAACAGGACTGAGTGTCCCAGCACTGACTGTGTGTAAATAACAGAACTGAGTGTACCTGCACTGACTATGTGTGTATAACAGGACTGAGTGTCCCTGCACTAACTATGTGTCTATAACAGGACTGAGTGTCCCAGCACTGACTATATGTGTATAACAGGACTGTGTGTCCCAGCACTGACTGTGTGTGTATAACAGGACAGACTGTCCCAGCACTGACTATGTGTGTATAACAGGACCGTGTGTCCCTGCACTGACTGTGTGTGTATAACAGGACTGGGTATCCCAGCACTGAATGTCTGTGTATAACAGGACTGAGTGTCCCTGCACTGACTGTGTGTGTATAACAGCACAGAGTGTCCCTGCACTGACTATGTGTGTATAACAGAACTGTGTGTCCCTGCACTAACTATGTGTGTATAACAGGACTGAGTGTCCCAGCACTGACTATATGTGTATAACAGGACTGTGTGTCCCAGCACTGACTGTGTGTGTTTAACAGGACTGAGTGTCCCAGCACTGACTATGTGCGTATAACAGGACTGACTGTCCTTGCACTGACTATGTGTGTATAACAGGACTGAGTGTCCCAGCACTGACTGTGTGTGTATAACAGGACTGAGTGTCCCACCACTGACTGTGCGTATAACAGGACTGAGTGTCCCAGCACTGACTGTGTGTGTATAACAGGACAGAGTGTCCCTGCACTGACTATGTGTGTATAACAGGACTGAGTGTCCCTGCACTGACTGTGTGTGTATAACAGGACTGAGTGTCCCACCACTGACTGTGCGTATAACAGGACTGAGTGTCCCAGCACTGACTGTGTGTGTATAACAGGACAGAGTGTCCCTGCACTGACTATGTGTGTATAACAGGACTGAGTGTCCCTGCACTGACTGTGTGTGTATAACAGGACTGAGTGTCCCACCACTGACTGTGCGTATAACAGGATTGAGTGTCCTAGCACTGACTGTGTGTGTACAACCAGGACTGAGTGTCCCTGCACTGAATGTGTGTAAATAACAGGA
Organism: Isurus oxyrinchus; assembly: GCA_026770705.1. Taxonomy (NCBI): domain Eukaryota; kingdom Metazoa; phylum Chordata; class Chondrichthyes; order Lamniformes; family Lamnidae; genus Isurus; species Isurus oxyrinchus. The sequence goes on from JANJGN010000010.1 coordinate 140,184,691, forward strand.
TTGAGTGTCCTAGCACTGACTGTATGTGAGTCACAGGACTGAATGTCCCAGCACTGACTGTGTGTACACAACCAGGACCGAGTGTCCCTGCACTGAATGTGTGTGATAAATGGGGCTGAGTGTCCTAGCACTAACTGTATGTAAATAACAGGACTGAGTGTCCCAGCACTGACTGTATGTGTATAACAGGACTGTGTGTCCCAGCACTGACTGTGTGTGTATAACAGGACTGAGTGTCCCACCACTGACTATGTGTGTATAACAGGACAGAGTATCCCAGCACCTACGGTGTGTGTATAACTGGACTGAGTGTCCTAGCACTGACTGTGTGTGTATAACATGACTGAGGGATGCACAACTGAGTATGTGTGTACAACAGGACTGAGTGTCCCAGCCCTGACTATATGTGTATAACAGGACTGTGTGTCCCAGCACTGACTGTGTGTGTATAACAGGACTGAGTGTCCCAGCACTGACTGTGTGTGTATAACAGGACTGAGTGTCCAGCACTGACTATGTGTATATAGTAGGACTGAGTGTCCCAGCACTGCCTGTGTGTGTATAACAGGACAGAGTGTCCCTGCACTGACTATGTGTGTATAACAGGACTTAGTGTCCCAGCACTGACTGTGTGTGTATAACAGGACTGAGTGTCCCACCACTGACTGTGCGTATAACAGGACTGAGTGTCCCAGCACTGACTGTGTGTGTATAACAGGATTGAGTGTCCTAGCACTGACAGTGTGTGTACAACCAGGACTGAGTGTCCCTGCACTGAATGTGTGTAAATAACAGGATTGAGTGTCCTAGCACTGACTGTATGTGTGTCACAGGACTGAATGTCCCAGCACTGACTGTGTGTACACAACCAGGACCGAGTGTCCCTGCACTGAATGTGTGTGATAAATGGGGCTGAGTATTCCTGCACTGAATGTGTGTGATAAACAGAGCTGAGTGTCCCAGCACTAACTGTATGTAAATAACAGGACTGAGTGTCCCTGCACTGACTGTATGTGTATAACAGGACTGTGTGTCCCAGCACTGACTGTGTGTGTATAACAGGACTGAGTGTCCCACCACTGACTATGTGTATATAACAGGACAGAGTATCCCTGCACTGACTGTATGTGTATAACAGGACTGTGTGTCCAGCACTGACTGTGTGTGTATAACAGGACAGAGTGTCCCACCACTGACTATGTGTATATAACAGGACAGAGTATCCCAGCACCTACGGTGTATGTATAACCGGACTGAGTGTCCTAGCACTGATTGTGTGTGTATAACATGACTGAGGGACCCACAACTGAGTATGTGTGTACAACAGGACTGCGTGTCCCACCACTCACTGTGTGTGTATAACAAGACTCAGTGTCCCTGCACTGAATATGTGTGTGTAACAGGACAGAGTGTCCCAGACTGACTGTGTGTGTTTAAGAGGAATGAATGTCACAGCACTGAGTGTGTGTGGAAACAGGACTGAATGAATGTCCCAGCACTGACTTTGTGTGTCTAACAGGACTGAGTGTCCCGCCACTGACTGTGTGTGTATAACTGGACTGAGTGTCCCAGCATTGACTGTGTGTGTATAACATGACTGAGTGTCCCACAACTGACTATGTGTGTGCAACAGGACTGCGTGTCCCACCACTCACTGTGTGTGTATAACAAGACTCAGTGTCCCTGCACTGAATATGTGTGTGTAACAGGACAGAGTGTCCCTGCACTGACTATGTGTGTATAACAAGAGCGTGTGTCCCCGCACTGACTGTGTGTGTACAACAGGAATGAATGTCCCTGCACTGACTGTGTATGTATAACAGGACAGAGTGTCCCTGAACTGACTGTGTGTACAAAACCAGGACTGAGTGTCCCTGCACTGAATGTGTGTGATAAACAGGGCTGAGTGTCCCAGCACAGACTGTATGTAAATAACAGGACTGAGTGTCCCAGCACTGACTGTGTGTAAATAACAGAACTGAGTGTACCTGCACTGACTATGTGTGTATAACAGGACTGAGTGTCCCTGCACTAACTATGTGTCTATAACAGGACTGAGTGTCCCAGCACTGACTATATGTGTATAACAGGACTGTGTGTCCCAGCACTGACTGTGTGTGTATAACAGGACAGACTGTCCCAGCACTGACTATGTGTGTATAACAGGACCGTGTGTCCCTGCACTGACTGTGTGTGTATAACAGGACTGGGTATCCCAGCACTGAATGTCTGTGTATAACAGGACTGAGTGTCCCTGCACTGACTGTGTGTGTATAACAGCACAGAGTGTCCCTGCACTGACTATGTGTGTATAACAGAACTGTGTGTCCCTGCACTCACTATGTGTGTATAACAGGACTGAGTGTCCCAGCACTGACTATATGTGTATAACAGGACTGTGTGTCCCAGCACTGACTGTGTGTGTTTAACAGGACTGAGTGTCCCAGCACTGACTATGTGCGTATAACAGGACTGACTGTCCTTGCACTGACTATGTGTGTATAACAGGACTGAGTGTCCCACAACTGACTGTGTGTGTATAACAGGACTGAGTGTCCCACCACTGACTGTGCGTATAACAGGACTGAGTGTCCCAGCACTGACTGTGTGTGTATAACAGGACAGAGTGTCCCTGCACTGACTATGTGTGTATAACAGGACTGAGTGTCCCTGCACTGACTGTGTGTGTATAACAGGACTGAGTGTCCCACCACTGACTGTGCGTATAACAGGACTGAGTGTCCCAACACTGACTGTGTGTGTATAACAGGACAGAGTGTCCCTGCACTGACTATGTGTGTATAACAGGACTGAGTGTCCCTGCACTGACTGTGTGTGTATAACAGGACTGAGTGTCCCACCACTGACTGTGCGTATAACAGGATTGAGTGTCCTAGCACTGACTGTGTGTGTACAACCAGGACTGAGTGTCCCTGCACTGAATGTGTGTAAATAACAGGATTGAGTGTCCTAGCACTGACTGTATGTGAGTCACAGGACTGAATGTCCCAGCACTGACTGTGTGTACACAACCAGGACCGAGTGTCCCTGCACTGAATGTGTGTGATAAATGGGGCTGAGTGTCCTAGCACTAACTGTATGTAAATAACAGGACTGAGTGTCCCAGCACTGACTGTATGTGTATAACAGGACTGTGTGTCCCAGCACTGACTGTGTGTGTATAACAGGACTGAGTGTCCCACCACTGACTATGTGTGTATAACAGGACAGAGTATCCCAGCACCTACGGTGTGTGTATAACTGGACTGAGTGTCCTAGCACTGACTGTGTGTGTATAACATGACTGAGGGATGCACAACTGAGTATGTGTGTACAACAGGACTGAGTGTCCCAGCCCTGACTATATGTGTATAACAGGACTGTGTGTCCCAGCACTGACTGTGTGTGTATAACAGGACTGAGTGTCCCAGCACTGACTGTGTGTGTATAACAGGACTGAGTGTCCAGCACTGACTATGTGTATATAGTAGGACTGAGTGTCCCAGCACTGCCTGTGTGTGTATAACAGGACAGAGTGTCCCTGCACTGACTATGTGTGTATAACAGGACTTAGTGTCCCAGCACTGACTGTGTGTGTATAACAGGACTGAGTGTCCCACCACTGACTGTGCGTATAACAGGACTGAGTGTCCCAGCACTGACTGTGTGTGTATAACAGGATTGAGTGTCCTAGCACTGACAGTGTGTGTACAACCAGGACTGAGTGTCCCTGCACTGAATGTGTGTAAATAACAGGATTGAGTGTCCTAGCACTGACTGTATGTGTGTCACAGGACTGAATGTCCCAGCACTGACTGTGTGTACACAACCAGGACCGAGTGTCCCTGCACTGAATGTGTGTGATAAATGGGGCTGAGTATTCCTGCACTGAATGTGTGTGATAAACAGAGCTGAGTGTCCCAGCACTAACTGTATGTAAATAACAGGACTGAGTGTCCCTGCACTGACTGTATGTGTATAACAGGACTGTGTGTCCCAGCACTGACTGTGTGTGTATAACAGGACTGAGTGTCCCACCACTGACTATGTGTATATAACAGGACAGAGTATCCCTGCACTGACTGTATGTGTATAACAGGACTGTGAGTCCAGCACTGACTGTGTGTGTATAACAGGACTGAGTGTCCCACCACTGACTATGTGTATATAACAGGACAGAGTATCCCAGCACCTACGGTGTATGTATAACCGGACTGAGTGTCCTAGCACTGATTGTGTGTGTATAACATGACTGAGGGACCCACAACTGAGTATGTGTGTACAACAGGACTGCGTGTCCCACCACTCACTGTGTGTGTATAACAAGACTCAGTGTCCCTGCACTGAATATGTGTGTGTAACAGGACAGAGTGTCCCAGACTGACTGTGTGTGTTTAAGAGGAATGAATGTCACAGCACTGAGTGTGTGTGGAAACAGGACTGAATGAATGTCCCAGCACTGACTTTGTGTGTCTAACAGGACTGAGTGTCCCGCCACTGACTGTGTGTGTATAACTGGACTGAGTGTCCCAGCATTGACTGTGTGTGTATAACATGACTGAGTGTCCCACAACTGACTATGTGTGTGCAACAGGACTGCGTGTCCCACCACTCACTGTGTGTGTATAACAAGACTCAGTGTCCCTGCACTGAATATGTGTGTGTAACAGGACAGAGTGTCCCTGCACTGACTATGTGTGTATAACAAGAGCGTGTGTCCCCGCACTGACTGTGTGTGTACAACAGGAATGAATGTCCCTGCACTGACTGTGTATGTATAACAGGACAGAGTGTCCCTGAACTGACTGTGTGTACAAAACCAGGACTGAGTGTCCCTGCACTGAATGTGTGTGATAAACAGGGCTGAGTGTCCCAGCACAGACTGTATGTAAATAACAGGACTGAGTGTCCCAGCACTGACTGTGTGTAAATAACAGAACTGAGTGTACCTGCACTGACTATGTGTGTATAACAGGACTGAGTGTCCCTGCACTAACTATGTGTCTATAACAGGACTGAGTGTCCCAGCACTGACTATATGTGTATAACAGGACTGTGTGTCCCAGCACTGACTGTGTGTGTATAACAGGACAGACTGTCCCAGCACTGACTATGTGTGTATAACAGGACCGTGTGTCCCTGCACTGACTGTGTGTGTATAACAGGACTGGGTATCCCAGCACTGAATGTCTGTGTATAACAGGACTGAGTGTCCCTGCACTGACTGTGTGTGTATAACAGCACAGAGTGTCCCTGCACTGACTATGTGTGTATAACAGAACTGTGTGTCCCTGCACTAACTATGTGTGTATAACAGGACTGAGTGTCCCAGCACTGACTATATGTGTATAACAGGACTGTGTGTCCCAGCACTGACTGTGTGTGTTTAACAGGACTGAGTGTCCCAGCACTGACTATGTGCGTATAACAGGACTGACTGTCCTTGCACTGACTATGTGTGTATAACAGGACTGAGTGTCCCAGCACTGACTGTGTGTGTATAACAGGACTGAGTGTCCCACCACTGACTGTGCGTATAACAGGACTGAGTGTCCCAGCACTGACTGTGTGTGTATAACAGGACAGAGTGTCCCTGCACTGACTATGTGTGTATAACAGGACTGAGTGTCCCTGCACTGACTGTGTGTGTATAACAGGACTGAGTGTCCCACCACTGACTGTGCGTATAACAGGACTGAGTGTCCCAGCACTGACTGTGTGTGTATAACAGGACAGAGTGTCCCTGCACTGACTATGTGTGTATAACAGGACTGAGTGTCCCTGCACTGACTGTGTGTGTATAACAGGACTGAGTGTCCCACCACTGACTGTGCGTATAACAGGATTGAGTGTCCTAGCACTGACTGTGTGTGTACAACCAGGACTGAGTGTCCCTGCACTGAATGTGTGTAAATAACAGGATTGAGTGTCCTAGCACTGACTGTATGTGAGTCACAGGACTGAATGTCCCAGCACTGACTGTGTGTACACAACCAGGACCGAGTGTCCCTGCACTGAATGTGTGTGATAAATGGGGCTGAGTGTCCTAGCACTAACTGTATGTAAATAACAGGACTGAGTGTCCCAGCACTGACTGTATGTGTATAACAGGACTGTGTGTCCCAGCACTGACTGTGTGTGTATAACAGGACTGAGTGTCCCACCACTGACTATGTGTGTATAACAGGACAGAGTATCCCAGCACCTACGGTGTGTGTATAACTGGACTGAGTGTCCTAGCACTGACTGTGTGTGTATAACATGACTGAGGGATGCACAACTGAGTATGTGTGTACAACAGGACTGAGTGTCCCAGCCCTGACTATATGTGTATAACAGGACTGTGTGTCCCAGCACTGACTGTGTGTGTATAACAGGACTGAGTGTCCCAGCACTGACTGTGTGTGTATAACAGGACTGAGTGTCCAGCACTGACTATGTGTATATAGTAGGACTGAGTGTCCCAGCACTGCCTGTGTGTGTATAACAGGACAGAGTGTCCCTGCACTGACTATGTGTGTATAACAGGACTTAGTGTCCCAGCACTGACTGTGTGTGTATAACAGGACTGAGTGTCCCACCACTGACTGTGCGTATAACAGGACTGAGTGTCCCAGCACTGACTGTGTGTGTATAACAGGATTGAGTGTCCTAGCACTGACAGTGTGTGTACAACCAGGACTGAGTGTCCCTGCACTGAATGTGTGTAAATAACAGGATTGAGTGTCCTAGCACTGACTGTATGTGTGTCACAGGACTGAATGTCCCAGCACTGACTGTGTGTACACAACCAGGACCGAGTGTCCCTGCACTGAATGTGTGTGATAAATGGGGCTGAGTATTCCTGCACTGAATGTGTGTGATAAACAGAGCTGAGTGTCCCAGCACTAACTGTATGTAAATAACAGGACTGAGTGTCCCTGCACTGACTGTATGTGTATAACAGGACTGTGTGTCCCAGCACTGACTGTGTGTGTATAACAGGACTGAGTGTCCCACCACTGACTATGTGTATATAACAGGACAGAGTATCCCTGCACTGACTGTATGTGTATAACAGGACTGTGTGTCCAGCACTGACTGTGTGTGTATAACAGGACTGAGTGTCCCACCACTGACTATGTGTATATAACAGGACAGAGTATCCCAGCACCTACGGTGTATGTATAACCGGACTGAGTGTCCTAGCACTGATTGTGTGTGTATAACATGACTGAGGGACCCACAACTGAGTATGTGTGTACAACAGGACTGCGTGTCCCACCACTCACTGTGTGTGTATAACAAGACTCAGTGTCCCTGCACTGAATATGTGTGTGTAACAGGACAGAGTGTCCCAGACTGACTGTGTGTGTTTAAGAGGAATGAATGTCACAGCACTGAGTGTGTGTGGAAACAGGACTGAATGAATGTCCCAGCACTGACTTTGTGTGTCTAACAGGACTGAGTGTCCCGCCACTGACTGTGTGTGTATAACTGGACTGAGTGTCCCAGCATTGACTGTGTGTGTATAACATGACTGAGTGTCCCACAACTGACTATGTGTGTGCAACAGGACTGCGTGTCCCACCACTCACTGTGTGTGTATAACAAGACTCAGTGTCCCTGCACTGAATATGTGTGTGTAACAGGACAGAGTGTCCCTGCACTGACTATGTGTGTATAACAAGAGCGTGTGTCCCCGCACTGACTGTGTGTGTACAACAGGAATGAATGTCCCTGCACTGACTGTGTATGTATAACAGGACAGAGTGTCCCTGAACTGACTGTGTGTACAAAACCAGGACTGAGTGTCCCTGCACTGAATGTGTGTGATAAACAGGGCTGAGTGTCCCAGCACAGACTGTATGTAAATAACAGGACTGAGTGTCCCAGCACTGACTGTGTGTAAATAACAGAACTGAGTGTACCTGCACTGACTATGTGTGTATAACAGGACTGAGTGTCCCTGCACTAACTATGTGTCTATAACAGGACTGAGTGTCCCAGCACTGACTATATGTGTATAACAGGACTGTGTGTCCCAGCACTGACTGTGTGTGTATAACAGGACAGACTGTCCCAGCACTGACTATGTGTGTATAACAGGACCGTGTGTCCCTGCACTGACTGTGTGTGTATAACAGGACTGGGTATCCCAGCACTGAATGTCTGTGTATAACAGGACTGAGTGTCCCTGCACTGACTGTGTGTGTATAACAGCACAGAGTGTCCCTGCACTGACTATGTGTGTATAACAGAACTGTGTGTCCCTGCACTAACTATGTGTGTATAACAGGACTGAGTGTCCCAGCACTGACTATATGTGTATAACAGGACTGTGTGTCCCAGCACTGACTGTGTGTGTTTAACAGGACTGAGTGTCCCAGCACTGACTATGTGCGTATAACAGGACTGACTGTCCTTGCACTGACTATGTGTGTATAACAGGACTGAGTGTCCCAGCACTGACTGTGTGTGTATAACAGGACTGAGTGTCCCACCACTGACTGTGCGTATAACAGGACTGAGTGTCCCAGCACTGACTGTGTGTGTATAACAGGACAGAGTGTCCCTGCACTGACTATGTGTGTATAACAGGACTGAGTGTCCCTGCACTGACTGTGTGTGTATAACAGGACTGAGTGTCCCACCACTGACTGTGCGTATAACAGGACTGAGTGTCCCAGCACTGACTGTGTGTGTATAACAGGACAGAGTGTCCCTGCACTGACTGTGTGTGTATAACAGGACTGAGTGTCCCACCACTGACTGTGCGTATAACAGGATTGAGTGTCCTAGCACTGACTGTGTGTGTACAACCAGGACTGAGTGTCCCTGCACTGAATGTGTGTAAATAACAGGATTGAGTGTCCTAGCACTGACTGTATGTGAGTCACAGGACTGAATGTCCCAGCACTGACTGTGTGTACACAACCAGGACCGAGTGTCCCTGCACTGAATGTGTGTGATAAATGGGGCTGAGTGTCCTAGCACTAACTGTATGTAAATAACAGGACTGAGTGTCCCAGCACTGACTGTATGTGTATAACAGGACTGTGTGTCCCAGCACTGACTGTGTGTGTATAACAGGACTGAGTGTCCCACCACTGACTATGTGTGTATAACAGGACAGAGTATCCCAGCACCTACGGTGTGTGTATAACTGGACTGAGTGTCCTAGCACTGACTGTGTGTGTATAACATGACTGAGGGATGCACAACTGAGTATGTGTGTACAACAGGACTGAGTGTCCCAGCCCTGACTATATGTGTATAACAGGACTGTGTGTCCCAGCACTGACTGTGTGTGTATAACAGGACTGAGTGTCCCAGCACTGACTGTGTGTGTATAACAGGACTGAGTGTCCAGCACTGACTATGTGTATATAGTAGGACTGAGTGTCCCAGCACTGCCTGTGTGTGTATAACAGGACAGAGTGTCCCTGCACTGACTATGTGTGTATAACAGGACTTAGTGTCCCAGCACTGACTGTGTGTGTATAACAGGACTGAGTGTCCCACCACTGACTGTGCGTATAACAGGACTGAGTGTCCCAGCACTGACTGTGTGTGTATAACAGGATTGAGTGTCCTAGCACTGACAGTGTGTGTACAACCAGGACTGAGTGTCCCTGCACTGAATGTGTGTAAATAACAGGATTGAGTGTCCTAGCACTGACTGTATGTGTGTCACAGGACTGAATGTCCCAGCACTGACTGTGTGTACACAACCAGGACCGAGTGTCCCTGCACTGAATGTGTGTGATAAATGGGGCTGAGTATTCCTGCACTGAATGTGTGTGATAAACAGAGCTGAGTGTCCCAGCACTAACTGTATGTAAATAACAGGACTGAGTGTCCCTGCACTGACTGTATGTGTATAACAGGACTGTGTGTCCCAGCACTGACTGTGTGTGTATAACAGGACTGAGTGTCCCACCACTGACTATGTGTATATAACAGGACAGAGTATCCCTGCACTGACTGTATGTGTATAACAGGACTGTGTGTCCAGCACTGACTGTGTGTGTATAACAGGACTGAGTGTCCCACCACTGACTATGTGTATATAACAGGACAGAGTATCCCAGCACCTACGGTGTATGTATAACCGGACTGAGTGTCCTAGCACTGATTGTGTGTGTATAACATGACTGAGGGACCCACAACTGAGTATGTGTGTACAACAGGACTGCGTGTCCCACCACTCACTGTGTGTGTATAACAAGACTCAGTGTCCCTGCACTGAATATGTGTGTGTAACAGGACAGAGTGTCCCAGACTGACTGTGTGTGTTTAAGAGGAATGAATGTCACAGCACTGAGTGTGTGTGGAAACAGGACTGAATGAATGTCCCAGCACTGACTTTGTGTGTCTAACAGGACTGAGTGTCCCGCCACTGACTGTGTGTGTATAACTGGACTGAGTGTCCCAGCATTGACTGTGTGTGTATAACATGACTGAGTGTCCCACAACTGACTATGTGTGTGCAACAGGACTGCGTGTCCCACCACTCACTGTGTGTGTATAACAAGACTCAGTGTCCCTGCACTGAATATGTGTGTGTAACAGGACAGAGTGTCCCTGCACTGACTATGTGTGTATAACAAGAGCGTGTGTCCCCGCACTGACTGTGTGTGTACAACAGGAATGAATGTCCCTGCACTGACTGTGTATGTATAACAGGACAGAGTGTCCCTGAACTGACTGTGTGTACAAAACCAGGACTGAGTGTCCCTGCACTGAATGTGTGTGATAAACAGGGCTGAGTGTCCCAGCACAGACTGTATGTAAATAACAGGACTGAGTGTCCCAGCACTGACTGTGTGTAAATAACAGAACTGAGTGTACCTGCACTGACTATGTGTGTATAACAGGACTGAGTGTCCCTGCACTAACTATGTGTCTATAACAGGACTGAGTGTCCCAGCACTGACTATATGTGTATAACAGGACTGTGTGTCCCAGCACTGACTGTGTGTGTATAACAGGACAGACTGTCCCAGCACTGACTATGTGTGTATAACAGGACTGTGTGTCCCTGCACTGACTGTGTGTGTATAACAGGACTGGGTATCCCAGCACTGAATGTCTGTGTATAACAGGACTGAGTGTCCCTGCACTGACTGTGTGTGTATAACAGCACAGAGTGTCCCTGCACTGACTATGTGTGTATAACAGGACTGAGTGTCCCTGCACTAACTATGTGTGTATAACAGGACTGAGTGTCCCAGCACTGACTGTATGTGTATAACAGGAGTGTTTGTCCCAGCACTGACTATATGTGTATAACAGGACTGTGTGTCCCAGCACTGACTGTGTGTGTTTAACAGGACTGAGTGTCCCAGCACTGACTATGTGCGTATAACAGGACTGACTGTCCTTGCACTGACTATGTGTGTATAACAGGACTGAGTGTCCCAGCACTGACTGTGTGTGTATAACAGGACTGAGTGTCCCACCACTGACTGTGCGTATAACAGGACTGAGTGTCCCAGCACTGACTGTGTGTGTATAACAGGACAGAGTGTCCCTGCACTGACTATGTGTGTATAACAGGACTGAGTGTCCCTGCACTGACTGTGTGTGTATAACAGGACTGAGTGTCCCACCACTGACTGTGCGTATAACAGGACTGAGTGTCCCAGCACTGACTGTGTGTGTATAACAGGACAGAGTGTCCCTGCACTGACTATGTGTGTATAACAGGACTGAGTGTCCTTGCACTGACTGTGTGTGTATAACAGGACTGAGTGTCCCACCACTGACTGTGCGTATAACAGGATTGAGTGTCCTAGCACTGACTGTGTGTGTACAACCAGGACTGAGTGTCCCTGCACTGAATGTGTGTAAATAACAGGATTGAGTGTCCTAGCACTGACTGTATGTGAGTCACAGGACTGAATGTCCCAGCACTGACTGTGTGTACACAACCAGGACCGAGTGTCCCTGCACTGAATGTGTGTGATAAATGGGGCTGAGTGTCCTAGCACTAACTGTATGTAAATAACAGGACTGAGTGTCCCAGCACTGACTGTATGTGTATAACAAGACTGTGTGTCCCAGCACTGACTGTGTGTGTATAACAGGACTGAGTGTCCCACCACTGACTATGTGTGTATAACAGGACAGAGTATCCCAGCACCTACGGTGTGTGTATAACTGGACTGAGTGTCCTAGCACTGACTGTGTGTGTATAACATGACTGAGGGATGCACAACTGAGTATGTGTGTACAACAGGACTGAGTGTCCCAGCCCTGACTATATGTGTATAACAGGACTGTGTGTCCCAGCACTGACTGTGTGTGTATAACAGGACTGAGTGTCCCAGCACTGACTGTGTGTGTATAACAGGACTGAGTGTCCAGCACTGACTATGTGTATATAGTAGGACTGAGTGTCCCAGCACTGCCTGTGTGTGTATAACAGGACAGAGTGTCCCTGCACTGACTATGTGTGTATAACAGGACTTAGTGTCCCAGCACTGACTGTGTGTGTATAACAGGACTGAGTGTCCCACCACTGACTGTGCGTATAACAGGACTGAGTGTCCCAGCACTGACTGTGTGTGTATAACAGGATTGAGTGTCCTAGCACTGACAGTGTGTGTACAACCAGGACTGAGTGTCCCTGCACTGAATGTGTGTAAATAACAGGATTGAGTGTCCTAGCACTGACTGTATGTGTGTCACAGGACTGAATGTCCCAGCACTGACTGTGTGTACACAACCAGGACCGAGTGTCCCTGCACTGAATGTGTGTGATAAATGGGGCTGAGTATTCCTGCACTGAATGTGTGTGATAAACAGAGCTGAGTGTCCCAGCACTAACTGTATGTAAATAACAGGACTGAGTGTCCCTGCACTGACTGTATGTGTATAACAGGACTGTGTGTCCCAGCACTGACTGTGTGTGTATAACAGGACTGAGTGTCCCACCACTGACTATGTGTATATAACAGGACAGAGTATCCCTGCACTGACTGTATGTGTATAACAGGACTGTGTGTCCAGCACTGACTGTGTGTGTATAACAGGACTGAGTGTCCCACCACTGACTATGTGTATATAACAGGACAGAGTATCCCAGCACCTACGGTGTATGTATAACCGGACTGAGTGTCCTAGCACTGATTGTGTGTGTATAACATGACTGAGGGACCCACAACTGAGTATGTGTGTACAACAGGACTGCGTGTCCCACCACTCACTGTGTGTGTATAACAAGACTCAGTGTCCCTGCACTGAATATGTGTGTGTAACAGGACAGAGTGTCCCAGACTGACTGTGTGTGTTTAAGAGGAATGAATGTCACAGCACTGAGTGTGTGTGGAAACAGGACTGAATGAATGTCCCAGCACTGACTTTGTGTGTCTAACAGGACTGAGTGTCCCGCCACTGACTGTGTGTGTATAACTGGACTGAGTGTCCCAGCATTGACTGTGTGTGTATAACATGACTGAGTGTCCCACAACTGACTATGTGTGTGCAACAGGACTGCGTGTCCCACCACTCACTGTGTGTGTATAACAAGACTCAGTGTCCCTGCACTGAATATGTGTGTGTAACAGGACAGAGTGTCCCTGCACTGACTATGTGTGTATAACAAAAGCGTGTGTCCCCGCACTGACTGTGTGTGTACAACAGGAATGAATGTCCCTGCACTGACTGTGTATGTATAACAGGACAGAGTGTCCCTGAACTGACTGTGTGTACAAAACCAGGACTGAGTGTCCCTGCACTGAATGTGTGTGATAAACAGGGCTGAGTGTCCCAGCACAGACTGTATGTAAATAACAGGACTGAGTGTCCCAGCACTGACTGTGTGTAAATAACAGAACTGAGTGTACCTGCACTGACTATGTGTGTATAACAGGACTGAGTGTCCCTGCACTGACTATGTGTGTATAACAGGACAGAGTGTCCCAGCATTGACTGTGTGTGTATAAAAGGACTGAGTGTCCCATCAGTGATGGTATGCGTGTACCAGGACTGAGCGTCCCAGCACTGATTGTGTGTGTATAACAGGACAGAGTATCCCAGCACCTACGGTGCATGTATAACCGGACTGAGTGTCCTAGCACTGACTGTGTGTGTATAACATGACTGAGGGACCCACAACTGAGTATGTGTGTACAACAGGACTGCGTGTCCCACCACTCACTGTGTGTGTATAACAGGACTCAGTGTCCCTGCACTGAATATGTGTGTGTAACAGGACTGTGTGTCCCCGCACTGACTGTGTGTGTACAACAGGAATGAATGTCCCTGCACTGACTGTGTATGTATAACAGGACAGAGTGTCCCTGAACTGACTGTGTGTACAAAACCAGAACTGAGTGTCCCTGCACTGAATGTGTGTGATAAACAGGGCTGATGTCCCAGCACTGACTGTATGTAAATAACAGGACTGAGTGTCCCAGCACTGACTATGTGTAAATAACAGGACTGAGTGTCCCTGCACTGACTATGTGTGTATAACAGGACTGAGTGTCCCTGCACTGACTATGTGTGTATAACAGGACAGAGTGTCCCAGCATTGACTGTGTGTGTATAAAAGGACTGAGTGTCCCATCAGTGATGGTATGCGTGTACCAGGACTGAGCGTCCCAGCACTGATTGTGTGTGTATAACAGGACTGAGTGTCCCACCCCTGACTGTGTGTGTATAACCGGACTGCGTGTCCCACCACTCACTCTGTGTGTATAACAGGACAGAGTGTCCCTGCACTGAATGTGTGTGATAACAGGACAGAGTATCCCAGCACCTACGGTGTATGTATAACCGGATTGAGTGTCCTAGCACTGACTGTGTGTGTATAACATGACTGAGGGACCCACAACTGAGTATGTGTGTACAACAGGACTGCGTGTCCCACCACTCACTGTGTGTGTATAACAGGACTCAGTGTCCCTGCACTGAATATGTGTGTGTAACAGGACAGAGTGTCCCTGCACTGACTATGTGTGTATAACAGGACCGTGTGTCCCCGCACTGACTGTGTGTGTACAACAGGAATGAATGTCCCTGCACTGACTGTGTATGTATAACAGGACAGAGTGTCCCTGCACTGACTGTGTGTACAAAACCAGGACTGAGTGTCCCTGCACTGAATGCATGTGATAGACAGGCTGAGTGTCCCAGCACTGACTGTATGTAAATAACAGGACTGAGTGTCCCAGCACTGACTATGTGTAAATAACAGGACTGAGTGTCCCTGCACTGACTATGAGTGTATAACAGGATTGAGTGTCCCTGCACTGACTGTGTGTGTAAACAGGACAGAGTGTCCCAGCATTGACTGTGTGTGTATAAAAGGACTGAGTGTCCCATCAGTGATGGTATGCGTGTACCAGGACTGAGCGTCCCAGCACTGATTGTGTGTGTATAACAGGACTGCGTGTCCCACCACTCACTCTGTGTGTATAACAGGACAGAGTGTCCCTGCACTGAATGTGTGTCATAACAGGTCAGAGTGTCCCTGCACTGACTATGTGTGTATAACAGGACCGTGTGTCCCTGCACTGACTGTGTGTGTATAACAGGACTAGGTATCCCAGCACTGACTGTCTGTGTATAACAGGACTGAGTGTCCCTGCACTGACTGTGTGTGTATAACAGCACAGAGTGTCCCTGCACTGACTAAGTGTGTATAACAGGACTGAGTGTCCCTGCACTAACTATGTGTGTATAACAGGACTGAGTGTCCCAGCACTGACTATGTGTGTATAACAGGACTGAGTGTCCCAGCACTGACTATATGTGTGTAACAGGACTGTGTGTCCCAGCACTGACTGCGTGTGTATAACAGGACTGTGTGTCCCAGCACTGACTATGTGCGTATAACAGGACTGAGTGTCCCTGCACTGACTATGTGTGTATAACAGGACTGAGTGTCCCAGCACTGACTGTGTGTGTAAAGCAGGACAGAGTGTCCCAGCGCTGACTATGTGTGTATAACAGGAATGTGTGTCCCAGCACTGAATGTGTGTATATAAACGGACTGTGTTTCCCACCACTGACGGTATGCGTGTAGCAGGACTGAGTGTCCCGGCACTGATTGTATGTGTACAACAGGACTGAGTGTCCCACCCCTGACTGTGTGTGTATAACCGGACTGAGTGTCCTAGCACTGACTGTGTGTGTATAACATGACTGAGGGACCCACAACTGAGTATGTGTGTACAACAGGACTGCGTGTCCCACCACTCACTGTGTGTGTATAACAGGACTCAGTGTCCCTGCACTGAATATGTGTGTGTAACAGGACAGAGTGTCCCTGCACTGACTATGTGTGTATAACAGGACCGTGTGTCCCCGCACTGACTGTGTGTGTACAACAGGAATGAATGTCCCTGCACTGACTCTGTATGTATAACAGGACAGAGTGTCCCTGCACTGACTGTGTGTACAAAACCAGGACTGAGTGTCCCTGCACTGAATGTGTGTGATAGACAGGCTGAGTGTCCCAGCACTGACTGTATGTAAATAACAGGACTGAGTGTCCCAGCACTGACTATGTGTAAATAACAGGACTGAGTGTCCCTGCACTGACTATGTGTGTATAACAGGATTGAGTGTCCCTGCACTGACTGTGTATGTATAACAGGACAGAGTGTCCCTGCACTGACTGTGTGTACAAAACCAGGACTGAGTGTCCCTGCACTGAATGTGTGTGATAGACAGGCTGAGTGTCCCAGCACTGACTGTATGTAAATAACAGGACTGAGTGTCCCAGCACTGACTATGTGTAAATAACAGGACTGAGTGTCCCTGCACTGACTATGTGTGTATAACAGGATTGAGTGTCCCTGCACTGACTGTGTGTGTATAACAGGACAGAGTGTCCCAGCATTGACTGTGTGTGTATAAAAGGACTCAGTGTCCCATCAGTGATGGTATGCGTGTACCAGGACTGAGCGTCCCAGCACTGATTGTGTGTGTACAACAGGACTGAGTGTCCCACCCCTGACTGTGTGTGTATAACAGGACTGCGTGTCCCTCCACTCACTCTGTGTGTATAACAGGACAGAGTGTCCCTGCACTGAATGTGTGTGATAACAGGACAGAGTGTCCCTGCACTGACTATGTGTGTATAACAGGACCCTGTGTCCCTGCACTGACTATGTGTGTATAACAGGACTAGGTATCCCAGCACTGACTGTCTGTGTATAACAGGACTGAGTGTCCCTGCACTGACTGTGTGTGTATAACAGCACAGAGTGTCCCTGCACTAACTATGTGTGTATAACAGGACTGAGTGTCCCAGCACTGACTATGTGTGTATAACAGGACTGAGTGTCCCAGCACTGACTATATGTGTATAACAGGACTGTGTGTCCCAGCACTGACTGCGTGTGTATAACAGGACTGTGTGTCCCAGCACTGACTATGTGCGTATAACAGGACTGAGTGTCCCTGCACTGACTATGTGTGTATAACAGGACTGAGTGTCCCAGCACTGACTGTGTGTGTAAAGCAGGACAGAGTGTCCCAGCGCTGACTATGTGTGTATAACTGGACTGAGTGTCCCAGCACTGAATGTGTGTATATAAAAGGACTGTGTGTCCCACCACTGACGGTATGCGTGTAGCAGGACTGAGTGTCCCGGCACTGATTGTATGTGTACAACAGGACTGAGTGTCCCACCCCTGACTGTGTGTGTATAACCGGACTGAGTGTCCTAGCACTGACTGTGTGTGTATAACATGACTGAGGGAGCCACAACTGAGTATGTGTGTACAACAGGACTGCGTGTCCCACCACTCACTGTGTGTGTATAACAGGACTCAGTGTCCCTGCACTGAATATGTGTGTGTAACAGGACAGAGTGTCCCTGCACTGACTATGTGTGTATAACAGGACCGTGTGTCCCCGCACTGACTGTGTGTGTACAACAGGAATGAATGTCCCTGCACTGACTGTGTATGTATAACAGGACAGAGTGTCCCTGAACTGACTGTGTGTACAAAACCAGGACTGAGTGTCCCTGCACTGAATGTGTGTGATAAACAGGGCTGAGTGTCCCAGCACTGACCGTGTGTAAATAACAGGACTGAGTGTCCCTGCACTGACTATGTGTGTAATACAGGACAGAGTGTCCCAGCATTGACTATGTGCGTATAACAGGACTGAGTGTCCCTGCACTAACTATGTGTGTATAACAGGACTGAGTGTCCCAGCACTGACTACATGTGTATAACAGGACTGTGTGTCCCAGCACTGACTGTGTGTGGATAACAGGACTGAGTGTCCCACCACTGACTATGTGTGTGTAACAGGACAGAGTATCCCAGCACCTACGCTGTATGTATAACCGGATTGAGTGTCCTAGCACTGACTGTGTGTGTATAACAGCACAGAGTGTCCCTGCACTGACTATGTGCGTATAACAGGACTGAGTGTCCCTGCACTAACTATGTGTGTATAACAGGACTGAGTGTCCCAGCACTGACTATATGTGTATAACAGGACTGTGTGTCCCAGCACTGACTGTGTGTGGATAACAGGACTGAGTGTCCCACCACTGACTATGTGTGTGTAACAGGACAGAGTATCCCAGCACCTACGCTGTATGTATAACCGGATTGAGTGTCCTAGCACTGACTGTGTGTGTATAACATGACTGAGGGAGCCACAACTGAGTATGTGTGTACAACAGGACTGCGTGTCCCACCACTCACTGTGTGTGTATAACAGGACTCAGTGTCCCTGCACTGAATATGTGTGTGTAACAGGACAGAGTGTCCCTGCACTGACTATGTGTGTATAACAGGACCGTGTGTCCCCGCACTGACTGTGTGTGTACAACAGGAATGAATGTCCCTGCACTGACTGTGTATGTAAACAGGACAGAGTGTCCCTGCATTGACTGTGTGTACAAAACCAGGACTGAGTGTCCCTGCACTGAATGTGTGTGATAGACAGGCTGAGTGTCCCAGCACTGACTGTATGTAAATAACAGGACTGAGTGTCCCAGCACTGACTATGTGTAAATAACAGGACTGAGTGTCCCTGCCCTGACTATGTGTGTATAACAGGATTGAGTGTCCCTGCACTGACTATGTGTGTATAACAGGACAGAGTGTCCCAGCGTTGACTGTGTGTGTATAAAAGGACTGAGTGTCCCATCAGTGATGGTATGCGTGTACCAGGACTGAGCGTCCCAGCACTGATTGTGTGTGTATAACAGGACTGAGTGTCCCACCCCTGACTGTGTGTGTATAACCGGACTGCGTGTCCCACCACTCACTCTGTGTGTATAACAGGACAGAGTGTCCCTGCACTGAATGTGTGTGATAACAGGACAGAGTGTCCCTGCACTGACTATGTGTGTATAACAGGACCGTGTGTCCCTGCACTGACTGTGTGTGTATAACAGGACTAGGTATCCCAGCACTGACTGTCTGTGTATAACAGGACTGAGTGTCCCTGCACTGACTGTGTGTGTATAACAGCACAGAGTGTCCCTGCACTGACTATGTGTGTATAACAGGACTGAGTGTCCCAGCACTAACTATGTGTGTATAACAGGACTGAGTGTCCCAGCACTGACTATATGTGTATAACAGGACTGTGTGTCCCAGCACTGACTGCGTGTGTATAACAGGACTGTGTGTCCCAGCACTGACTATGTGCGTATAACAGGACTGAGTGTCCCTGCACTGACTATGTGTGTATAACAGGACTGAGTGTCCCAGCACTGACTGTGTGTGTAAAGCAGGACAGAGTGTCCCAGCGCTGACTATGTGTGTATAACAGGACTGAGTGTCCCAGCACTGAATGTGTGTATATAAAAGGACTGTGTGTCCCACCACTGACGGTATGCGTGTAGCAGGACTGAGTGTCCCGGCACTGATTGTATGTGTACAACAGGACTGAGTGTCCCACCCCCGACTGTGTGTGTATAACCGGACTGAGTGTCCTAGCACTGACTGTGTGTGTATAACATGACTGAGGGAGCCACAACTGAGTATGTGTGTACAACAGGACTGCGTGTCCCACCACTCACTGTGTGTGTATAACAGGACTCAGTGTCCCTGCACTGAATATGTGTGTGTAACAGGACAGAGTGTCCCTGCACTGACTATGTGTGTATAACAGGACCGTGTGTCCCCGCACTGACTGTGTGTGTACAACAGGAATGAATGTCCCTGCACTGACTGTGTATGTATAACGGACAGAGTGTCCCTGAACTGACTGTGTGTACAAAACCAGGACTGAGTGTCCCTGCACTGAATGTGTGTGATAAACAGGGCTGAGTGTCCCAGCACTGACCGTGTGTAAATAACAGGACTGAGTGTCCCTGCACTGACTATGTGTGTAATACAGGACAGAGTGTCCCAGCATTGACTATGTGCGTATAACAGGACTGAGTGTCCCTGCACTAACTATGTGTGTATAACAGGACTGAGTGTCCCAGCACTGACTATATGTGTATAACAGGACTGTGTGTCCCAGCACTGACTGTGTGTGGATAACAGGACTGAGTGTCCCACCACTGACTATGTGTGTGTAACAGGACAGAGTATCCCAGCACGTACGCTGTATGTATAACCGGATTGAGTGTCCTAGCACTGACTGTGTGTGTATAACATGACTGAGGGACCCACAACTGAGTATGTGTGTACAACAGGACTGCGTGTCCCACCACTCACTGTGTGTGTATAACAGGACTCAGTGTCCCTGCACTGAATATGTGTGTGTAACAGGACAGAGTGTCCCTGCACTGACTATGTGTGTATAACAGGACCGTGTGTCCCCGCACTGACTGTGTGTGTACAACAGGAATGAATGTCCCTGCACTGACTGTGTATGTAAACAGGACAGAGTGTCCCTGCATTGACTGTCTGTACAAAACCAGGACTGAGTGTCCCTGCACTGACTGTGTCTGTATAACAGGACTAGGTATCCCAGCACTGACTGTCTGTGTATAACAGGACTGAGTGTCCCTGCACTGACTGTGTCTGTATAACAGGACTAGGTATCCCTGCACTGAATATGTGTGTGTAACAGGACAGAGTGTCCCTGCACTGACTATATGTGTATAACAGGACCGTGTGTCCCCGCACTGACTGTGTGTGTACAACAGGAATGAATGTCCCTGCACTGACTGTGTATGTATAACAGGACAGAGTGTCCCTGAACTGACTGTGTGTACAAAACCAGGACTGAGTGTCCCTGCACTGAATGTGTGTGATAAACAGGGCTGAGTGTCCCAGCACTGACCGTGTGTAAATAACAGGACTGAGTGTCCCTGCACTGACTATGTGTGTAATACAGGACAGAGTGTCCCAGCATTGACTATGTGCGTATAACAGGACTGAGTGTCCCTGCACTAACTATGTGTGTATAACAGGACTGAGTGTCCCAGCACTGACTATATGTGTATAACAGGACTATGTGTCCCAGCACTGACTGTGTGTGGATAACAGGACTGAGTGTCCCACCACTGACTATGTGTGTGTAACAGGACAGAGTATCCCAGCACCTACGCTGTATGTATAACCGGATTGAGTGTCCTAGCACTGACTGTGTGTGTATAACATGACTGAGGGAGCCACAACTGAGTATGTGTGTACAACAGGACTGCGTGTCCCACCACTCACTGTGTGTGTATAACAGGACTCAGTGTCCCTGCACTGAATATGTGTGTGTAACAGGACAGAGTGTCCCTGCACTGACTATGTGTGTATAACAGGACCGTGTGTCCCCGCACTGACTGTGTGTGTACAACAGGAATGAATGTCCCTGCACTGACTGTGTATGTAAACAGGACAGAGTGTCCCTGCATTGACTGTGTGTACAAAACCAGGACTGAGTGTCCCTGCACTGAATGTGTGTGATAGACAGGCTGAGTGTCCCAGCACTGACTGTATGTAAATAACAGGACTGAGTGTCCCAGCACTGACTATGTGTAAATAACAGGACTGAGTGTCCCTGCACTGACTATGTGTGTATAACAGGATTGAGTGTCCCTGCACTGACTATGTGTGTATAACAGGACAGAGTGTCCCAGCGTTGACTGTGTGTGTATAAAAGGACTGAGTGTCCCATCAGTGATGGTATGCGTGTACCAGGACTGAGCGTCCCAGCACTGATTGTGTGTGTATAACAGGACTGAGTGTCCCACCCCTGACTGTGTGTGTATAACCGGACTGCGTGTCCCACCACTCACTCTGTGTGTATAACAGGACAGAGTGTCCCTGCACTGAATGTGTGTGATAACAGGACAGAGTGTACCTGCACTGACTATGTGTGTATAACAGGACCGTGTGTCCCTGCACTGACTGTGTGTGTATAACAGGACTAGGTATCCCAGCACTGACTGTCTGTGTATAACAGGACTGAGTGTCCCTGCACTGACTGTGTGTGTATAACAGCACAGAGTGTCCCTGCACTGACTATGTGTGTATAACAGGACTGAGTGTCCCTGCACTAACTATGTGTGTATAACAGGACTGAGTGACCCAGCACTGACTATGTGTGTATAACAGGACTGAGTGTCCCAGCACTGACTATATGTGTATAACAGGACTGTGTGTCCCAGCACTGACTGCGTGTGTATAACAGGACTGTGTGTCCCAGCACTGACTATGTGCGTATAACAGGACTGAGTGTCCCTGCACTGACTATGTGTGTATAACAGGACTGAGTGTCCCAGCACTGACTGTGTGTGTAAAGCAGGACAGAGTGTCCCAGCGCTGACTATGTGTGTATAACAGGACTGAGTGTCCCAGCACTGAATGTGTGTATATAAAAGGACTGTGTGTCCCACCACTGACGGTATGCGTGTAGCAGGACTGAGTGTCCCGGCACTGATTGTATGTGTACAACAGGACTGAGTGTCCCACCCCTGACTGTGTGTGTATAACCGGACTGAGTGTCCTAGCACTGACTGTGTGTGTATAACATGACTGAGGGACCCACAACTGAGTATGTGTGTACAACAGGACTGCGTGTCCCACCACTCACTGTGTGTGTATAACAGGACTCAGTGTCCCTGCACTGAATATGTGTGTGTAACAGGACAGAGTGTCCCTGCACTGACTATGTGTATATAACAGGACCGTGTGTCCCCGCACTGACTGTGTGTGTACAACAGGAATGAATGTCCCTGCACTGACTGTGTATGTATAACAGGACAGAGTGTCCCTGAACTGACTGTGTGTACAAAACCAGGACTGAGTGTCCCTGCACTCAATGTGTGTGATAAACAGGGCTGAGTGTCCCAGCACTGACCGTGTGTAAATAACAGGACTGAGTGTCCCTGCACTGACTATGTGTGTAATACAGGACAGAGTGTCCCAGCATTGACTGTGTGTGTATAGCAGGACTGAGTGTCCCAGCAGTGATGGTATGCGTGTACCAGGACTGAGCGTCCCAGCACTGATTGTGTGTGTATAACAGGACTGAGTGTCCCACCCCTGACTGTGTGTGTATAACCGGACTGCGTGTCCCACCACTCACTCTGTGTGTATAACAGGACAGAGTGTCCCTGCACTGAATGTGTGTGATAACAGGACAGAGTGTCCCTGCACTGACTATGTGTGTATAACAGGACCATGTGTCCTGCACTAACTATGTGTGTATAACAGGACTGAGTGTCCCAGCACTGACTATATGTGTATAACAGGACTGTGTGTCCCAGCACTGACTGTGTGTGTATAACAGGACTGAGTGTCCCAGCACTGACTGTGTGTGTATAACAGGACTGAGTGTCCCAGCACTGACTATGTGCGTATAACAGGACTGAGTGTCCCTGCACTAACTATGTGTGTATAACAGGACTGAGTGTCCCAGCACTGACTATATGTGTATAACAGGACTGTGTGTCCCAGCACTGACTGCGTGTGTATAACAGGACTGTGTGTCCCAGCACTGACTGTGTGTGTATAACAGGACTGAGTGTCCCAGCACTGACTATGTGTATATAATAGGACTGAGTGTCCCAGCACTGACTGTGTGTGTATAACAGGACTGAGTGTCCCAGCACTGACTATGTGTATATAATAGGTCTGTGTGTCCCAGCACTGACTGTGTGTGTATAACAGGACAGAGTGTCCCAGCACTGACTATGTGTGTATAACAGGACCGTGTGTCCCTGCACTGACTGTGTGTGTATAACAGGACTGGGTATCCCAGCACTGAATGTCTGTGTATAACAGGACTGAGTGTCCCTGCACTGACTGTGTGTGTATAACAGCACAGAGTGTCCCTGCACTGACTATGTGTGTATAACAGGACTGAGTGTCCCTGCACTAACTATGTGTGTATAACAGGACTGAGTGTCCCAGCACTGACTGTATGTGTATAACAGGAGTGTTTGTCCCAGCACTGACTGTGTGTGTTTAACAGGACTGAGTGTCCCAGCACTGACTATGTGCGTATAACAGGACTGAGTGTCCTTGCACTGACTATGTGTGTATAACAGGACTGAGTGTCCCAGCACTGACTGTGTGTGTATAACAGGACTGAGTGTCCCACCACTGACTGTGCGTATAACAGGACTGAGTGTCCCAGCACTGACTGTGTGTGTATAACAGGACAGAGTGTCCCTGCACTGACTATGTGTGTATAACAGGACTGAGTGTCCCTGCACTGACTGTGTGTGTATAACAGGACTGAGTGTCCCACCACTGACTGTGCGTATAACAGGACTGTGTGTCCCAGCACTGACTGTGTGTGTATAACAGGACAGAGTGTCCCTGCACTGACTATGTGTGTATAACAGGACTGAGTATCCCTGCACTGACTTTGTGTGTATAACAGGACTGAGTGTCCCACCACTGACTGTGCGTTAACAGGATTGAGTGTCCTAGCACTGACTGTGTGTGTACAACCAGGACTGAGTGTCCCTGCACTGAATGTGTGTGAATAACAGAATTGAGTGTCCTAGCGCTGACTGTATGTGAGTCACAGGACTGAATGTCCCAGCACTGACTGTGTGTACACAACCAGGACCGAGTGTCCCTGCACTGAATGTGTGTGATAAATGGGGCTGAGTGTCCCAGCACTAACTGTATGTAAATAACAGGACTGAGTGTCCCAGCACTGACTGTATGTGTATAACAGGACTGTGTGTCCCAGCACTGACTGTGTGTGTATAACAGGACTGAGTGTCCCACCACTGACTATGTGTGTATAACAGGACAGAGTATCCCAGCACCTATGGTGTGTGTATAACCGGACTGAGTGCCTAGCACTGGCTGTGTGTGTATACCATGACTGAGTGTCCCACAACTGAGTATGTGTGTGCAACAGGACTGCATGTCCCACCACTCAGTGTGTGTGTATAACAGGACTCAGTGTCCCTGCACTGAATATGTGTGTGTAACAGCACCGAGTGTCCCTGCACTGACTATGTGTGTATAACAGGACCGTGTGTCCCCGCACTGACTGTGTGTGTACAACAGGAATGAATGTCCCTGCACTGACTGTGTATGTATAACAGGACAGAGTGTCCCTGAACTGACTGTGTGTACAAAACCAGGACTGAGTGTCCCTGCACTGAATGTGTGTGATACACAGGGCTGAGTGTCCTAGCACTGACCGTGTGTAAATAACAGGACTGAATGTCCCTGCACTGACTATGTGTGTAATACAGGACAGAGTGTCCCAGCATTGACTGTGTGTGTATAACAGGACTGAGTGTCCCAGCAGTGATGGTATGCGTGTACCAGGACTGAGCATCCCAGCACTGATTGTGTGTGTATAACAGGACTGAGTGTCCCACCCCTGACTGTGTGTGTATAACCGGACTGCGTGTCCCTCCACTCACTCTGTGGGTATTACAGGACAGAGTGTCCCTGCACTGAATGTGTGTGATAACAGGACAGAGTGTCCCTGCACTGACTATGTGTGTATAACAGGACCGTGTGTCCCTGCACTGACTGTGTGTGTATAACAGGACTGGGTGTCCCAGCACTGACTGTCTGTGTATAACAGGACTGAGTGTCCCTGCACTGACTGTGTGTGTATAACAGCACAGAGTGTACCTGCACTGACTATGTGTGTATAACAGGACTGAGTGTCCCTGCACTAACTATGTGTCTATAACAGGACTGAGTGTCCCAGCACTGACTATATGTGTATAACAGGACTGTGTGTCCCAGCACTGACTGTGTGTGTATAACAGGACAGAGTGTCCCAGCACTGACTATGTGTGTATAACAGGACCGTGTGTCCCTGCACTGACTGTGTGTGTATAACAGGACTGGGTATCCCAGCACTGAATGTCTGTGTATAACAGGACTGAGTGTCCCAGCCCTGACTGTGTGTGTATAACAGCACAGAGTGTCCCTGCACTGACTATGTGTGTATAACAGGACTGAGTGTCCCTGCACTAACTATGTGTGTATAACAGGACTGAGTGTCCCAGCACTGACTATATGTGTATAACAGGACTGTGTGTCCCAGCACTGACTGTGTGTGTTTAACAGGACTGAGTGTCCCAGCACTGACTATGTGCGTATAACAGGACTGAGTGTCCTTGCACTGACTATGTGTGTATAACAAGACTGAGTGTCCCAGCACTGACTGTGTGTGTATAACAGGACAGAGTGTCCCAGCACTGACTATGTGTGTATAACAGGACTGAGTGTCCCAGCACTGAATGTGTGTATATAAAAGGACTGTGTGTCCCACCACTTACGGTATGCGTGTAGCAGGACTGAGTGTCCCGGCACTGATTGTATGTGTACAACAGGACTGTTTGTCCCACCCCTGACTGTGTGTGTATAACCGGACTGAGTGTCCTAGCACTGACTGTGTGTGTATAACATGACTGAGGGATCCACAACTGAGTATGTGTGTACAACAGGACTGCGTGTCCCACCACTCACTGTGTGTGTATAACAGGACTCAGTGTCCCTGCACTGAATATGTGTGTGTAACAGGACAGAGTGTCCCTGCACTGACTATGTGTGTATAACAGGACCGTGTGTCCCCGCACTGACTGTGTGTGTACAACAGGAATGAATGTCCCTGCACTGACTGTGTATGTATAACAGGACAGAGTGTCCCTGAACTGACTGTGTGTACAAAACCAGGACTGAGTGTCCCTGCACTGAATGTGTGTGATAAACAGGGCTGAGTGTCCCAGCACTGACCGTGTATAAATAACAGGACTGAGTGTCCCTGCACTGACTATGTATGTAATACAGGACTGAGTGTCCCAGCGCTGACTGTGTGTGTATAACAGGACTGAGTGTCCCACCACTGACTGTGTGTGTATAACAGCACTGTGTGTCCCAGCACTGACTGTGTGTGTATAACAGGACTGAGTGTCCCAGCACTGACTATGTGTATATAATAGGACTGAGTGTCCCAGCACTGATTATGTGCGTATCACAGGACTGAGTGTCCTCGCACTGACTGTGTGTGTATAACAGGACTGAGTGTCCCAGCACTGACTGTGTGTGTATAACAGGACTGAGTGTCCCAGCACTGAATGTGTGTATATAAAAGGACTGTGTGTCCCAGCACTGACGGTATGCGTGTAGCAGGACTGAGTGTCCCGGCACTGATTGTGTGTGTACAACATGACTGAGTGTCCCACCCCTGACTGTGTGTGTATAACCGGACTGAGTGTCCTAGCACTGACTGTGTGTGTATAACATGACTGAGTGTCCCACAACTGAGTATGTGTGTGCAACAGGACTGCATGTCCCACCACTCACTGTGTGTGTATAACAGGACTCAGTGTCCCTGCACTGACTATGTGTGTATAACAGGACCGTGTGTCCCCGCACTGACTGTGTGTGTACAACAGGAATGAATGTCCCTGCACTGACTGTGTACGTATAACAGGACTGAGTGTCCCTGAACTGACTGTGTGTACAAAACCAGAACTGAGTGTCCCTGCACTGAATGTGTGTGATAAACAGGGCTGAGTGTCCCCGCACTGACTGTATGCAAATAACAGGACTGAGTGTCCCAGCACTGACCGTGTGTAAATAACAGGACTGAGTGTCCCTGCACTGACTATGTGTGTATAACAGGACTGAGTGTCCCTGCACTGACTATGTGTGTATAACAGGACAGAGTGTCCCAGCACTGACCGGGTGTGTACAACCAGGACTGTGTCCCTGCACTGAATGTGTGTGATAAACGGGGCTGAGTATACCAGCACTGACTGTGTGTAAATAACAGGACTGATTATCCCTGCACCTACTCTGTGTGTATAACAGGACTGAGTTTTCCATCCCTGACCTTGTGTTTAATAGGACTGCGAGCTCCTGCACTGACTGTGTGTGCATAACAGGACTGTGTGTCCCACCACTGACTATGTGTGTCTAACCGGACTGAGTGTTCCTGCACACACTATGTATGTATAACAGGACTGGGTATCCCAGTGCTGACTATGTGTGTATAACAAGACTGAGTGCCCCAGCACTGACTGTGTGTGTATAACAGGACTGTGTGTCCCAGCACTGACTGTGTGTGTATAACAGGACTGAGTGTCCCAGCACTGACTGTGTGTGTATAACAGGACTGAGTGTCCCAGCACTGACTATGTGCGTATAACAGGACTGAGTGTCCCTGCACTAACTATGTGTGTATAACAGGACTGAGTGTCCCAGCACTGACTATATGTGTATAACAGGACTGTGTGTCCCAGCACTGACTGCGTGTGTATAACAGGACTGTGTGTCCCAGCACTGACTGTGTGTGTATAACAGGACTGAGTGTCCCAGCACTGACTATGTGTATATAATAGGACTGAGTGTCCCAGCACTGACTGTGTGTGTATAACAGGACTGAGTGTCCCAGCACTGACTATGTGTATATAATAGGTCTGTGTGTCCCAGCACTGACTGTGTGTGTATAACAGGACAGAGTGTCCCAGCACTGACTATGTGTGTATAACAGGACCGTGTGTCCCTGCACTGACTGTGTGTGTATAACAGGACTGGGTATCCCAGCACTGAATGTCTGTGTATAACAGGACTGAGTGTCCCTGCACTGACTGTGTGTGTATAACAGCACAGAGTGTCCCTGCACTGACTATGTGTGTATAACAGGACTGAGTGTCCCTGCACTAACTATGTGTGTATAACAGGACTGAGTGTCCCAGCACTGACTGTATGTGTATAACAGGAGTGTTTGTCCCAGCACTGACTGTGTGTGTTTAACAGGACTGAGTGTCCCAGCACTGACTATGTGCGTATAACAGGACTGAGTGTCCTTGCACTGACTATGTGTGTATAACAGGACTGAGTGTCCCAGCACTGACTGTGTGTGTATAACAGGACTGAGTGTCCCACCACTGACTGTGCGTATAACAGGACTGAGTGTCCCAGCACTGACTGTGTGTGTATAACAGGACAGAGTGTCCCTGCACTGACTATGTGTGTATAACAGGACTGAGTGTCCCTGCACTGACTGTGTGTGTATAACAGGACTGAGTGTCCCACCACTGACTGTGCGTATAACAGGACTGTGTGTCCCAGCACTGACTGTGTGTGTATAACAGGACAGAGTGTCCCTGCACTGACTATGTGTGTATAACAGGACTGAGTATCCCTGCACTGACTTTGTGTGTATAACAGGACTGAGTGTCCCACCACTGACTGTGCGTTAACAGGATTGAGTGTCCTAGCACTGACTGTGTGTGTACAACCAGGACTGAGTGTCCCTGCACTGAATGTGTGTGAATAACAGAATTGAGTGTCCTAGCGCTGACTGTATGTGAGTCACAGGACTGAATGTCCCAGCACTGACTGTGTGTACACAACCAGGACCGAGTGTCCCTGCACTGAATGTGTGTGATAAATGGGGCTGAGTGTCCCAGCACTAACTGTATGTAAATAACAGGACTGAGTGTCCCAGCACTGACTGTATGTGTATAACAGGACTGTGTGTCCCAGCACTGACTGTGTGTGTATAACAGGACTGAGTGTCCCACCACTGACTATGTGTGTATAACAGGACAGAGTATCCCAGCACCTATGGTGTGTGTATAACCGGACTGAGTGCCTAGCACTGGCTGTGTGTGTATACCATGACTGAGTGTCCCACAACTGAGTATGTGTGTGCAACAGGACTGCATGTCCCACCACTCAGTGTGTGTGTATAACAGGACTCAGTGTCCCTGCACTGAATATGTGTGTGTAACAGCACCGAGTGTCCCTGCACTGACTATGTGTGTATAACAGGACCGTGTGTCCCCGCACTGACTGTGTGTGTACAACAGGAATGAATGTCCCTGCACTGACTGTGTATGTATAACAGGACAGAGTGTCCCTGAACTGACTGTGTGTACAAAACCAGGACTGAGTGTCCCTGCACTGAATGTGTGTGATACACAGGGCTGAGTGTCCTAGCACTGACCGTGTGTAAATAACAGGACTGAATGTCCCTGCACTGACTATGTGTGTAATACAGGACAGAGTGTCCCAGCATTGACTGTGTGTGTATAACAGGACTGAGTGTCCCAGCAGTGATGGTATGCGTGTACCAGGACTGAGCATCCCAGCACTGATTGTGTGTGTATAACAGGACTGAGTGTCCCACCCCTGACTGTGTGTGTATAACCGGACTGCGTGTCCCTCCACTCACTCTGTGGGTATTACAGGACAGAGTGTCCCTGCACTGAATGCGTGTGATAACAGGACAGAGTGTCCCTGCACTGACTATGTGTGTATAACAGGACCGTGTGTCCCTGCACTGACTGTGTGTGTATAACAGGACTGGGTGTCCCAGCACTGACTGTCTGTGTATAACAGGACTGAGTGTCCCTGCACTGACTGTGTGTGTATAACAGCACAGAGTGTACCTGCACTGACTATGTGTGTATAACAGGACTGAGTGTCCCTGCACTAACTATGTGTCTATAACAGGACTGAGTGTCCCAGCACTGACTATATGTGTATAACAGGACTGTGTGTCCCAGCACTGACTGTGTGTGTATAACAGGACAGAGTGTCCCAGCACTGACTATGTGTGTATAACAGGACCGTGTGTCCCTGCACTGACTGTGTGTGTATAACAGGACTGGGTATCCCAGCACTGAATGTCTGTGTATAACAGGACTGAGTGTCCCAGCCCTGACTGTGTGTGTATAACAGCACAGAGTGTCCCTGCACTGACTATGTGTGTATAACAGGACTGAGTGTCCCTGCACTAACTATGTGTGTATAACAGGACTGAGTGTCCCAGCACTGACTATATGTGTATAACAGGACTGTGTGTCCCAGCACTGACTGTGTGTGTTTAACAGGACTGAGTGTCCCAGCACTGACTATGTGCGTATAACAGGACTGAGTGTCCTTGCACTGACTATGTGTGTATAACAAGACTGAGTGTCCCAGCACTGACTGTGTGTGTATAACAGGACAGAGTGTCCCAGCACTGACTATGTGTGTATAACAGGACTGAGTGTCCCAGCACTGAATGTGTGTATATAAAAGGACTGTGTGTCCCACCACTTACGGTATGCGTGTAGCAGGACTGAGTGTCCCGGCACTGATTGTATGTGTACAACAGGACTGTTTGTCCCACCCCTGACTGTGTGTGTATAACCGGACTGAGTGTCCTAGCACTGACTGTGTGTGTATAACATGACTGAGGGATCCACAACTGAGTATGTGTGTACAACAGGACTGCGTGTCCCACCACTCACTGTGTGTGTATAACAGGACTCAGTGTCCCTGCACTGAATATGTGTGTGTAACAGGACAGAGTGTCCCTGCACTGACTATGTGTGTATAACAGGACCGTGTGTCCCCGCACTGACTGTGTGTGTACAACAGGAATGAATGTCCCTGCACTGACTGTGTATGTATAACAGGACAGAGTGTCCCTGAACTGACTGTGTGTACAAAACCAGGACTGAGTGTCCCTGCACTGAATGTGTGTGATAAACAGGGCTGAGTGTCCCAGCACTGACCGTGTATAAATAACAGGACTGAGTGTCCCTGCACTGACTATGTATGTAATACAGGACTGAGTGTCCCAGCGCTGACTGTGTGTGTATAACAGGACTGAGTGTCCCACCACTGACTGTGTGTGTATAACAGCACTGTGTGTCCCAGCACTGACTGTGTGTGTATAACAGGACTGAGTGTCCCAGCACTGACTATGTGTATATAATAGGACTGAGTGTCCCAGCACTGATTATGTGCGTATCACAGGACTGAGTGTCCTCGCACTGACTGTGTGTGTATAACAGGACTGAGTGTCCCAGCACTGACTGTGTGTGTATAACAGGACTGAGTGTCCCAGCACTGAATGTGTGTATATAAAAGGACTGTGTGTCCCAGCACTGACGGTATGCGTGTAGCAGGACTGAGTGTCCCGGCACTGATTGTGTGTGTACAACATGACTGAGTGTCCCACCCCTGACTGTGTGTGTATAACCGGACTGAGTGTCCTAGCACTGACTGTGTGTGTATAACATGACTGAGTGTCCCACAACTGAGTATGTGTGTGCAACAGGACTGCATGTCCCACCACTCACTGTGTGTGTATAACAGGACTCAGTGTCCCTGCACTGACTATGTGTGTATAACAGGACCGTGTGTCCCCGCACTGACTGTGTGTGTACAACAGGAATGAATGTCCCTGCACTGACTGTGTACGTATAACAGGACTGAGTGTCCCTGAACTGACTGTGTGTACAAAACCAGAACTGAGTGTCCCTGCACTGAATGTGTGTGATAAACAGGGCTGAGTGTCCCCGCACTGACTGTATGCAAATAACAGGACTGAGTGTCCCAGCACTGACCGTGTGTAAATAACAGGACTGAGTGTCCCTGCACTGACTATGTGTGTATAACAGGACTGAGTGTCCCTGCACTGACTATGTGTGTATAACAGGACAGAGTGTCCCAGCACTGACCGGGTGTGTACAACCAGGACTGTGTCCCTGCACTGAATGTGTGTGATAAACGGGGCTGAGTATACCAGCACTGACTGTGTGTAAATAACAGGACTGATTATCCCTGCACCTACTCTGTGTGTATAACAGGACTGAGTTTTCCATCCCTGACCTTGTGTTTAATAGGACTGCGAGCTCCTGCACTGACTGTGTGTGCATAACAGGACTGTGTGTCCCACCACTGACTATGTGTGTCTAACCGGACTGAGTGTTCCTGCACACACTATGTATGTATAACAGGACTGGGTATCCCAGTGCTGACTATGTGTGTATAACAAGACTGAGTGCCCCAGCACTGACTGTGTGTGTAACAGGACTGAGTGCCCCAGCACTGACTGTGTGTGTAACAGGACTGAGTGCCCCAGCACTGACTGTGTGTGTAACAGGACTGAGTGTTGCAGCACTGACTGTGTGTGTATAACAGGACTGAGTGTCCCAGCACTGACTGTGTGTGTATAACAGGACTGAGTGTCCCAGCACTGACTATGTGCGTATAACAGGACTGAGTGTCCCTGCACTAACTATGTGTGTATAACAGGACTGAGTGTCCCAGCACTGACTATATGTGTATAACAGGACTGTGTGTCCCAGCACTGACTGCGTGTGTATAACAGGACTGTGTGTCCCAGCACTGACTGTGTGTGTATAACAGGACTGAGTGTCCCAGCACTGACTATGTGTATATAATAGGACTGAGTGTCCCAGCACTGACTGTGTGTGTATAACAGGACTGAGTGTCCCAGCACTGACTATGTGTATATAATAGGACTGTGTGTCCCAGCACTGACTGTGTGTGTATAACAGGACAGAGTGTCCCAGCACTGACTATGTGTGTATAACAGGACCGTGTGTCCCTGCACTGACTGTGTGTGTATAACAGGACTGGGTATCCCAGCACTGAATGTCTGTGTATAACAGGACTGAGTGTCCCTGCACTGACTGTGTGTGTATAACAGCACAGAGTGTCCCTGCACTGACTATGTGTGTATAACAGGACTGAGTGTCCCTGCACTAACTATGTGTGTATAACAGGACTGAGTGTCCCAGCACTGACTGTATGTGTATAACAGGAGTGTTTGTCCCAGCACTGACTGTGTGTGTTTAACAGGACTGAGTGTCCCAGCACTGACTATGTGCGTATAACAGGACTGAGTGTCCTTGCACTGACTATGTGTGTATAACAGGACTGAGTGTCCCAGCACTGACTGTGTGTGTATAACAGGACTGAGTGTCCCACCACTGACTGTGCGTATAACAGGACTGAGTGTCCCAGCACTGACTGTGTGTGTATAACAGGACAGAGTGTCCCTGCACTGACTATGTGTGTATAACAGGACTGAGTGTCCCTGCACTGACTGTGTGTGTATAACAGGACTGAGTGTCCCACCACTGACTGTGCGTATAACAGGACTGTGTGTCCCAGCACTGACTGTGTGTGTATAACAGGACAGAGTGTCCCTGCACTGACTATGTGTGTATAACAGGACTGAGTATCCCTGCACTGACTTTGTGTGTATAACAGGACTGAGTGTCCCACCACTGACTGTGCGTTAACAGGATTGAGTGTCCTAGCACTGACTGTGTGTGTACAACCAGGACTGAGTGTCCCTGCACTGAATGTGTGTGAATAACAGAATTGAGTGTCCTAGCGCTGACTGTATGTGAGTCACAGGACTGAATGTCCCAGCACTGACTGTGTGTACACAACCAGGACCGAGTGTCCCTGCACTGAATGTGTGTGATAAATGGGGCTGAGTGTCCCAGCACTAACTGTATGTAAATAACAGGACTGAGTGTCCCAGCACTGACTGTATGTGTATAACAGGACTGTGTGTCCCAGCACTGACTGTGTGTGTATAACAGGACTGAGTGTCCCACCACTGACTATGTGTGTATAACAGGACAGAGTATCCCAGCACCTACGGTGTGTGTATAACCGGACTGAGTGCCTAGCACTGGCTGTGTGTGTATACCATGACTGAGTGTCCCACAACTGAGTATGTGTGTGCAACAGGACTGCATGTCCCACCACTCAGTGTGTGTGTATAACAGGACTCAGTGTCCCTGCACTGAATATGTGTGTGTAACAGGACAGAGTGTCCCTGCACTGACTATGTGTGTATAACAGGACTGAGTGTCCCTGCACTAACTATGTGTCTATAACAGGACTGAGTGTCCCAGCACTGACTATATGTGTATAACAGGACTGTGTGTCCCAGCACTGACTGTGTGTGTATAACAGGACAGAGTGTCCCAGCACTGACTATGTGTGTATAACAGGACCGTGTGTCCCTGCACACACTATGTATGTATAACAGGACTGGGTATCCCAGTGCTGACTATGTGTGTATAACAAGACTGAGTGCCCCAGCACTGACTGTGTGTGTAACAGGACTGAGTGCCCCAGCACTGACTGTGTGTGTAACAGGACTGAGTGCCCCAGCACTGACTGTGTGTGTAACAGGACTGAGTGTTGCAGCACTGACTATGTGTATATAACAGGACTGAGTGTCCCAACACTTACTGTGTGTGTAACAGGACTTTGTGCCCCAGCACTGATTGTGTGTATATAACAGGATTTAGTGTCCTAGCACTGACTGTGTGTGTATAACAGGATTTAGTGTCCTAGCACTGACTGTGTGTGTACAACCAGGACTGTGTCCCTGCACTAAATGTGTGTGATAAACGGGGCTGAGTGTTCCAGCACTGACTGTGTGTGTTTAACAATGTGTTGAACAGAACTGAGTGTCGCAACACTGACTTTGTGTGTATAACAGGACTGAGTGTCCCAACACTGACTGTGTAACAGGACTTTGTGCCCCAGCACTGACTGTGTATGTATAACAGGACTGAGTGTCCCAGCACTGACTGTGTGTGTTTAACAATGTGTTGTACAGAACTGAGTGTCCCAGCACTGACTGTGTGTGTTTAACAGGACTGAGTGTCCCAGCACTGACTGTGTGCGTATAACAGGACTGATTGTCCCAGCACTGACTTTATGTGTTTAACAGGACTGAGTGTCCCAGCACTGACTGTGTGTGTTTAACAGGATTGCGTGCCCCTGAGCTGACTGTGCGTGCATAACAGGGCTGAGATTCCGCACACCGACTGTGTGTCTACAACAGGACTGAGTGTTCCAGCACTGACTGTGTGTGTATAATAGGAATGAGTGTCCCAACACTGACTGTGTGTGTAACAGGACTTTGTGCCCCAGCACTGACTATTTATTTAACAGCGCTGAGTGTCCCAGCACTTACTATTTGTGTTTAACAGGACTGCGAGCCCCTGACTGACTGTGTGTGAATAACAGGACTGAGATTCCCCACACTGACTTTGTGTGTATAACAGGAATGAATGTCCCAGTAATGACCATGTGTGTATAACAGGAATGAATATCCTAGCAGTGAATGTGTGTGTAACAGGACTGAGTGTCCCTGCACAAACTGTATGTCTATCCCAGGACTGATTGTCCTTGCACTGACTGCATGTGTGTAACAGGACTGAGTGTCCCAGCACTGACTGTGTAACAGGACTGAGTTTCCAACACTGACTGTGTGCAGAACAGGACCCTGACAGGTGATTCCAGCGAGAGAGCAATTTATAGTGTTATGAGCTGAAAAAGCCAGCTAGATATTATTGTAGTATTACTGGAATTCTTACACAGACAGAAGAGAGAGGTTTTAGGTTTTTTTCCTTTCAGGCTAGGAGAGATTCTGCTGCACTACTCTCACGCAAACCCTGGTCACCTAGTCAGAAGCCAATTAAATGTTGTTGCCAAGCAGCTCCCTTGGTCCAGGACCCCTTTCCAGCACCATCCTGTCGTTCATGGCACACTCTGTTCCAGGATATCGACATTGTATGTATCCCTCACACTGTTCCAGTAGACGTATCTTTCAACTGTAGCCATTATTATTTTCGCACACAGTCAAACAGAATTAAAAAGATTTGTTCCTTACATGCCTCCACCCTTAAAAGAGATGAAGTGCCATTTGAAAATGCTTTTCATTACAAAGTATTTGACACATGGACAACAAATCAAACCATTCATCCTTGCTCTACCTTATACAATCTTCAACATTTCTTACCCCTTTAACTTATTTTAGTATTTTACACCTGGGACAATGCATCTGCGATCAGCTTATCTTTACCAGCAATGTGAGCAATCTTTACATTGAATGGTTGAAACAATAGACTCCATCTAAACAATCTCGCATTTTGAATTTTAAACTTTTCACTAATGCCAGTGGATTATGGTCAGTGTAGATTAGCGTTTCTTTGTTATTGTGTCGGACATAACTTCAAAGTGTTGAAGTAGAACAACAAAGTTCGAGTTTCTTTTTCGACTGTGCAGTACTTCCTCAGATGTTGATTTAGTTTCTTGGAAAAGTACTCCACCGGCTTCTCTTTCCTGAACTTATCAACTTGTTTAGCTAATGTAGTACATCCAAGTGTATCCCAGAAATTCCCTTATACTTCCTAAGTAATCTTATTAGATCTTTTCTTGGTCCTTCCTCTCAATGTGAGAACAGTGTCTAACTGTCCCAGTATTTTCAGATTGGTTAGTTGAATTGTAGATGGTTCACTTAGGGCACTGTCTACTCCTCCCTCTACCCTACTCTTACTGTCTCTGTCATCCTCCATTACGCCTACCTTCTGGCACACTTGCTCTTTCCCATCATCTTCTTTGCGATGATATTGCTTCAACATGTTTATGTGACATATGCATTTCTTCTTCCTACACTCAGGAGTGTCTATCAGATAAGTCACTTTACTAACTCTCCTAACTATCTTGTAGGGGCCGCTGAATTTCACTTTCAGGGGTTCACCCTGCAAAGATAATAATATCAATACTTCATCTCCTGCTTGGAACGTTCTAGTTGTAACATGTTTGTCTGCCCATCCATTCATTTTGGCTTGGGAAATTTTTAATTGCCCTCATGCTACTTTACATGTTCCTGTGAGAAACATGGACATGTAATCCAACAGGAAAGATTCATCTTTCTGCTTTGGGAACTTTTCCTTCATCACTTTCAATGGGCCTCTTATTTCATGACCATAGATCAATTCAAATGGACTAAATTCAGTCGGTTCATTTGGAGAATCTATGGTTGCAAATAATAAGAAATCTAATCCTTTATCCCAATCCTTTGTTATTCATGGCATTAGGTCTTAATCATGGTTATGAGAGTCCATAGAACCGTAGAAAAGTTACAGCACAGAAGGAGGCCATTTGACCCATCTTGTCCATGCCAGCCTGAGGACACCCAGGTGACCTTTCTAATCCCACATTCCTGCACCCGGTCCATAGCCCTACAGTTTACAGCACTTAAGGTGCAGATCCAAGTACTTTTTAAAAGAGTTTAGAGTTTCTGCCTCTACCACCAACTTGGGCAGCGAATTCAAGGCACCCACTTCCCTCTGCGTAAAAAAGTTCTTCCTCATATCCCCCCTACACCTTCTGCCACTTATCTTGAATTTATATCCCCTGGTTCTAGAATTCTCCATCAAGGGAAACAATTTTATCCTGTTCACTTTATCTATTCCCCTCATAATTTTGTACACCTCAATCAAATCACCTCTTAGCCTTCTTTGTTCTAAGGAAAATAACCCCAACCTATCCAATCTCTCCTCGTAGCTACACTTTTCTAACCCTGGCAACATTCTTTTAAACCTCCTCTGCACTCTCTCCAGAGCTATTATGTCCTTCCTGTAATGTGGTGACCAGAACTGCACATAATACTCCAGTTGTGGCCTCACCAGTGTTTTATACAATTCCAACATTATATCCTTACTTTTATATTCTATACCTCTGCCACTGAAGGAGAGCATTCCATATGGCTTCTTTACAACCTTGTCTACTTGAACTGCTGCCTTCAGGGACCTGTGTACTTGTACGCCAAGATCTCTCACTTCATCTATCCCTCTTAGTATATTCCCAATTATTGTATAATCCCTGTAACTGTTTGACCTCCCTAAATGTATGACCTCACAATTCTCTATGTTAAAATCCATCTGCCACTTTACCGCACACTCCACCAACCCATCTATATCGTTTTGGAGGTTATGGCTATCCTCGACACTACTTGGCCAATCTTTGTGTCATCTGCAAATTTCCCAATCATGCCCCCCAGATTCACGTCCAAATCATTAATATATAACACAAACAGCAAGGGTCCCAAAACTGAGCCCTGTGGAACACCACTTGAGACAACTTTCCATTCGCAAGGGCATCCATCGACCATTACCCTTTGTTTCCTGTTACAAATCCAATCTTTTATCCAATTTGCCACATTACCCTGAATCCCATGGGCTTTTACTTTCCTGACCAATCTGCCATGTGGGACCTTGTCAAATGCCTTACTAAAATCCATGTACACAACATCCACTGCACTACCTTCATCAACCCTTCTTGTCACTTCTTCAAAGCATTCATTCAAACTTGTGAGGCAAGACCTTCCTTTTACAAATCCATGCTGACCATCCCTGATAGTCCATGCCTTTCCACTTGACAATCTGATGGTATCGCTGTAAAGCTCCCTGTGTCTGTGGGGGATAGGCGGTAGACTTTATTTGTTTGATACCCTAACTTCTGATTATGTCACAGAAAGTTTTAGACATGAGGTTAGGACCTTGGTCAGATTGTGTTTCAGTTGGTAGGCCATAATGGGTGAAAAACTGAGTTAACTTTTCCACTACTACCTTAGCTGTAATTGTCCTGAAAGTAATAGCTTCTGGAAATCGGGTTGTCATATCCATGATTGTAAGGATATACTGATGTCCTGTTTTCGTTTTGGGTAATGGTTCTACACAATCTACTAATACCCAACCTGAATGGTTCTTCATAAACTAGTATGGGTATTAAAGATGCTGGTTTGATTATATGTTGAGGTTTACCTACTACCTGGCATGTATGACATGTTTTATAAAAATTGCACTACATGCTTATGAAGTCTTGGCCAGGCAAAATGCCTGTTTGCTGATGCTTGTGTTTTCCGTATTCCTACATGTCCTGCCATAGGGATTCATGTGCTACTCACAATATCTCCTTACAATATTTGGGCGGTACCACAATCTGATGAACAATTATCCAATCCTCATTCACAGACTTGTAAGGGTGACTCAACTTCCTCATCAGAACTCTGTTTTTAATGTAAAGGCATTCCAGAACTCCTTCAGCCTCAGCTTCAGTGTGAGTTGACTGTGCTAACTTGTTTAACTCTGGATCTGCTTTCTGAACCTCAATTAGCGAAAACTTGCCAAACACTTCCTTTGAATGATCGTCACCCTTAAAGAAAGTTTCAGCTACTCTAACATCTGCTCGTGGTACTACTTTGACCCCTGGTGATGGACTTTGTTTAGCCATTTCTCTGGTCACCACACATGGTGGAAAAATACCAGGAACTGGTTCCAGGAGTAAATCAACTCCATCCACGGGTAATTCCTTAACAACTCTTACAACCACCGATCCAGACAACAAATCACACTCCAATTGCACTTTGTATGATGGAACCGACTTATACTCTGCACTTATCCCATTTACCAATACTTTAGCTTTCATTGAACTCCCTGGAGGGAAAACTAGGTCTTTCCCCAGCAAAAGAGTTTGAGTAGCTCCTGTGTCCCTTAATATAGTTATGGGTTTAGCAGCATCATTTGATGAAAAAGGGGTTATCTTTCCTTTTGACGAAAACCTTTTTTTTTTTGTCATCTACCTTATTCACTTCACCTATATTCATAGGAGTGTTTACCTCCAAGTCCTTATTTTAGTTAAAGCTACAATTTGATCTGTGGCATTTTCTTTTTGAGTTCCCTTCTCTGACTCACTCTTATGAACTCCAAAAAGTCTCATGGGCTTCCCTCGCAAATTCCAGCATTCTGAATGAATGTGACCCACTTTATTATAATGGAAACACTTAGGTCTTCAAGTTTCACCTCCACCCTCAGTACCTTCCTTCCTGATCTGGGGAGGAGATATCATGTTATTCCCAGCTATCCATTCTTTACCCTGGCTACTCGCCTTCCTTTCACTCTCTCACTTTCTATCCTTTTCCAATTTATGTGGGTGATGGAAAAAAGGTTTAGTTTTATGGGTCAGCTCATCATCATCATCCATTACTGCTGCCTGTCCAGCAGTTGCAACCCTTTGGTCTTCAATATGTGTTCTTATTACAGAAGGTAGGGAGTTTTTAAATTCTTCCAAGAGAATGGTCTCTCTGAGAACTTCATAGGTAGTCTCAACTCCTAATGCTCGTATCCACCTGTCAAAACTACTTGCTTAATCCTTTCAAATTCAACGTAAGTTTTCCAGGCTGTTTCCTTAAATTTAGAAACTTTTGTCTGTATACTTCAGGAATCAAATCAAATGGACTCAAAATGG
The DNA here is from genome assembly GCA_026770705.1 of Isurus oxyrinchus. Taxonomy (NCBI): domain Eukaryota; kingdom Metazoa; phylum Chordata; class Chondrichthyes; order Lamniformes; family Lamnidae; genus Isurus; species Isurus oxyrinchus. Next base: position 140,225,931 of record JANJGN010000010.1, read on the forward strand.
CCTATTTCACCACAACAGGATCCTGAGAAACCTCCTCTGACAGTGAAGCATAAATTTCCTGTGCTCTACCTGTCAACTTGCTCTGCATGGGCAATGTCCAGTTTTCCTTTGGCCAGTTCATCTGTTTAGCTATCTTCTCAGATGAAATAAAGACTGATTTAACATCCCTTTTCTCAAACCTTGGAAGAGCTTGTACAAATTTAAACATCTCCCCACTGGGTTCTGACCTGGAAATAAGTCCTGCCTGACCTACTGGTGTCTCTTTTTAAACTGTCAGCATTTTAAACTGGAATTCTCTGTTTTGTTTTCTCTTTCCTTTTTTTCTAACTTTGTCGTTTCTATCTCCAATTGAACTGCTCTCTCTTTCCTTTTCATTTTCTGCCCTTTCTGCCTATTCCCTTTGGAATTCCCTTTCTCTCTCTCCTTTTCTTTTCCTGCTACCTCCAGTTCCAATTTTTTAATTTGCAACTGGATTTGAGCCCATTCCAATGAACCACCCCTTGGATAACTCGGTCTCTCAGGTATTCCTTCTAATTTCAAATGCTGTGCCATCTCTCCTTTTATCTCTGCCTGCCTTGCTCTGGCAGGCATTCCTTACTTGCCAATTTGGTTAACCTGATTTTTAGAGTCCCTTGTAAAATTTTCAAGGACATCTCTTCCACTTGTTGGAAAGTTTTAGCAGTTTCCAGTGCCATATTATTTTTGACAGTACAAACCTGGCGTTTCCATTAAGCTTTTATTACTTACTAAATCTACACCCAAATCATCGCTGCCTTTTGTTCCAAAATATTTCAAATCTTTGTCATGACTCACTGGGGATAGTGCGCTGTAATATCAGCTCCAGTGCTCCCGAGCCAAGACAAATGTGAAAAGTTTGATCAACCCACTTAACTGCTTAATTTAGGTTCATAGAATACAAGCAGGAGGGTTGTAAACTTAATAAATAAATAACCGTTTATTGAACAAATTGTCTGTAACCAGTGGCAAAAGAAAGAAATATGAACTGCTAATTTCTACCTCTATACCCTAAACTCTACTCTTGTTAAATCCCTATACACACACATACAAGACACATAAGACACACAAAAACATGGATTTTAAGGGTGGGATAAAACATTTCAATAGTGCCAATTCCGGAGAACAGGATTCGATGGGTTGATTTTGATCGATGTCATTCAAATTCCTTTCAGTTCTTTGTTGACGACACAAGGTGGTCTTCCAGCACTTTCAGTATTTTGTTCACTGGTTGAGCACTTACCTCTCAATGTCTCCAATGGTGATTTTCCCCTTTTCCTCTTGACAAGGATTTTCAGGGAGAGAGCAGGATATAGAGTTATGAGGAGAAAAAGCCAGCTAGGTATTATTGTAGAATTACTGGAATGTTACACACACAGGACAAAGAGATTTTAGACCTTTTTCCTTTCTGGCTAGGAGGTATTTTGCTGCACTGTTCTCACACAAATCCTGGTCACCTGGTCAGGAGCCAATTAAAATGTTGTTGCCAAGCAGCTCCCTTGGCCCAGGAATCCTTTCCAGTACCATCCTGTCTTTCATGGCACATTCTGATCCAGGACAGCAACATTGTATATATCCCTCATACTATTCCAGCAGACGTGTCCTTCAACTGCAGCCATTGGAATTTTAGTGTTCAGTCCAACAGAACTAAAAAGATATGTCCTTTAAAGTGTGTATATTAGGACTGAGTGTCCCAGCACTGACTATGTGTTTTTACGGAATCTCGCAACACTTTGTGTGTGTATAACAGGACTGAGTGTCCCAGCACTGACTGTTTATATATATATATATATATATATATATAAAAAACAGAACAGAGTCTCGCAGCACTGTGTGTGTGTGTGAGTGTGTGTGTGTGTGTGTGTGTGTATAACAGGACTGAGAGTGCCAGCAATGACTGTGTGTGTGCAAAAGCACTGAGTATCCCAGCACTGACTGTGTGTTTTTAACAAGACTGAATGTCCCAGCAGTGACTGTGTGTGTATAAAAGGACTGAGTGTCGCAGCGCAGACTTGTGCAGATTTGTTCAGTGTTTCTTTAAGTTTGATACTATCCTTTCCTTCTTTATTCAGCCACGGATGTTGCTTCCTTCTCAAATAGTTTTTATTTACTGGGATACATCTTTGCTGAGCGTTATTAAGTATTTGTATTTATTAAGCATCTTTACTGCCCTACCTTTTAACCTAGTTTCCCAGTTCACTTTAGCTAGCTCTGCCTACATACACTTATAATTACCCTTATTCAGGTTTGAAACACTAGTCTTAGACCCGCACTTCCCCCCTTCAAACTGAATGTGAAGTTCGATCGTGTGGTGATTGTTGTCACCTAAAGTCTCCTTTACCGTGAGGTTATTGATTAATCCTGTCTCATTGCACATTCCCAAGTCTAGAATAACCTGCTCCCTGGTTGGCTCTAGAATGTGCTGCTTTAAGAAGCTCTCCTGAAGTCACTGTATTAACTCATTATCCAGGCTACATTTGCCAGTCTAATTTGTCTAATCTAATGTAGATCAAAGTCACCTATGATTATTACGATATCTTCCTTACAGACCCCATTTATTTTTTTCCTGTATGCTCTGTCCTACAGTGTAACTACTGTTAAGGAGCCAATAAACTACTCCCACAAGTGACCTCTTACCATTCCTATTTCTTATCTCTACCCAAACTAATTCTACATCTTGTCCTATCTCACGACTATACTAATGACTCCTTGGTTAAAAGAGCTACCCACCACCTTCTCCTGTCATTCTGAAATGTCAATTGCCCTTCAACATTCAGGTCCCAGCCTTGGTCACCTTGCAACCATGTCTCTGTAATGGTTATCAGGTCATATATATTTATTTCTATCTGTGCTAATAATTCATCATTTTGTTATGAATACCATGTGCATTCAGAGAGAGCATTTAACACTGCCTTCCTAATAAGTCCCCCAACTTGAATGGCTTCCTGTACCACAGTGCCTTGGTCAACTCACTTATCCAACCTGCAGCCCCTGCTTTCATCCCCACAAGCTGCAAGAACCTTGAACCTACTGGACGGTTGCAAGGGCTGAAGCTCCTCCACTTACACCTTCTCAATCCCCTTACCTGTCTCACTCACAGTCACACCCTCCTGTCACTGACAACTGACCAAATCAGAAGACCCTATAACTTAAGGGGTGCGACTGCATCCGGTAACAAAGTGTCCAGGTAACTTTTGCCCTCGCTGATGTATCACAGTGTCTGCAGTTCAGCCTCCAGCTCAAGACACTCCTCGAGCCGCTAACACTTAATGCAGATGTCTTTGCCCGAGGTGACACTGGTGTCCAAGAACTCCCACATTCTGCAATTACAACACATCACCTGCCCTGCCATCTTTATGATGTGTTAATTAATGTATTATTTTCTTAATTAATTTACACTTAATAAATTCTATTCATCTGACCTGTGACCAAACTCCATCAATTGCCTTTGACCCGACCCTTAATACCTTTGGAGAACAAAAATCGCTCAATCTCAGGTTTAAAATTAATAATTGATCTAACATCAGTTGCCATTTGTGGAAGAGAGTTACAAACTTCTACTGCCCTTAGTGTGAAAAATTGTTTCCTCATTTCACTCCTGAAAGCTCTGGCTCTAATTTGTAGACTCTGCCTGTGAGTCCCAGACTCTCCAACCAGTGTAAATAGCTTCTATCACCCTCTCTCTGTTCCCGTTAACATCTTAAAAATTTTCATCAAACAACCCCTTAACCATCTAGACTTCCCAAGAATACCTGCCCAGTTTGTGTAATCTCTCTGAATAATTTGACTCTGGGAAATCTAGACTTCACTCCCTCCAAGGCTCGTATGTCCTTCCTAAGGTTTGGTTCCCACAACTGTTCCCAGTAACCCCAGGGGTGGTTTAACCAGGGCTTTGTGCAGCTAAGGCATGAGATTACCCCCTTGTATATGAGTCCTCCAGATAGACTGAAGCCACCCTTCACCATTCCTCTGCAACCCTCGCTATCACACACTCTCCCTCACTATCCCTCACTCTCTCACTATTCTCACTATCCCTCAATATCTTCTACTATCTCTGACTATCCCTCACTCTCCCTCACTATCTCCCATTAACTTTCACTATCCCTCACCCTCCTTCACAGTCCCTCACTCTCCCTCACTATTTCCCACTAACACTCACTATCCCTTATCATCCCTCAATCTCCCTCACTATCTCAAACTACCCCTCACTATTTCCCACTAACACTCGCAATCCCTCACTTTCCCTCACCATCTGTCACTATCCCTCACTATCTACCACTATCTCTCACAATCTCTCATGATCGCTCATGATCCTTCACTAACTCTCACTCTCCATCACTATTTCCCAGTAACATTCACTCTCACTCACTATCCCTCAGGAAGTTTCGCTATACCTCATTCGTTCTCATTGTTGCTCACCCTCCCTCACTACTGCTCACTATCTCTCTCTGTCATTAAATAGAAAAACTTTAATCAGTTTGATCTAAAATTGATAAATGAAAAATATTGCAAGCATTAATTTTTAATCCTCAGAGAAATTGATTCACTACAATTTACCAATTTCCCAGAGTGAAGATGTTATTGAAGTTCCTGAAAATACAAGTAACGAAACATCTACACAGGTAAGAGCTGGGAGAGTATTGCAATGACAGTGTGTCCCACCACGGACTGTGTGTGTGTAACAGAACTGAGTGTCGGAGCACTGACTGTGTGTTTGTAACAGGACTGAGTGTCCCAGTATAGACTGTGTGTGCATAACAGTACTGAGTGTTGCAGCAGTGACTGTGATGTGTGACGGGACTGAATGTCCCAGCAGGTACTTTGTGTGTGTGTGTGTAACAGGACTGAGTGTCCCAGCATTGGCTGTGTGTGTATAGCAGGACTGAGTGTCTCAGCATTGACTGTGTGTTTGTGTAACAGGACTGAGTGTTCCAGCACTGACGGTGCATATAACAGGACTGAGTGTCCCAGCACTAACTGCGTGCATGTAACAGGACTGAGTGACCCAGCACTAACTGTATGTTTAACAGGAATGAGTGTCCCAGCTCCAACGGTGTGTGTTTAACAGGACTGAGTGTCCTAGCACTGACTGTGTCTATAAAATGACTGAGTGTCCCAGCACTGACTGTGTGTGCATAACAGGACTGAGTTTCCCAGCATTGACTGAATGTTTATTGCAGGACTGAGTGTCCCAGCACTGACTGTGTGTGTATAACAGGACTGAATCTCCCAGCACTGACTGTGTGTGTATGACATGACTGAGTGTCTGAGCACTGACTGTGTTTGTAACAGGACTGAGTTTCCCAGCATTGACTATGTGTGTGTAACAGGACTGAGTGCTCCAGCACTGACTGTCTATGTATAACAGGACTGAGTGTCCGAGCACTGACTGTGGTGTGTAACAGAACTGAGTGTCTGAGCACTGACTGTGTGTGTATAACAGGACAGTGTGCCCCAGCACTGACTGTGTGTGTATAACAGGACTGAGTGTCCCAGCACTGACTGTGTGTGCATAACAGGACTGAGTTTCCCAGCACTGACTATGTGTGTATAACAGGACTGAGTGCTCCAGCACTGACTGTGTATGTATAACAGGACTGAGTGTCCGAGCACTGACTGTGTGTTTCTAACAGGACTGAGTGTCCCAGCACCGGCTGTGTGTGTATAACAGGACAGAGTGCCCCAGCACTGACTGTGTGTGTGTAACAGGACTGAGTGTCCCCGCACCGGCTGTGTGTGTATAACAGGACAGAGTGCCCCAGCACTGACTGTGTATGTATAACAGGACTGAGTGTCCGAGCACTGACCGTGTGTTTGTAACAGGACTGAATGTCCCAGCACTGGCTGTTTGCATATAACAGGACTGAGTGTCCCAGCGCTGACTGTGTGTATATAACAGGACTGAGTGTCCCAGCGCTGACTGTGTGTATATAACAGGACTGAGTGTCCCAGCACTGAATGTGATGTGTAAAAGGACTGAGTGTCCGAGCATTGACTGTGTGTGTGTGTGTAATAGGACTGAATGTCCCAACTGTTGCTGTGTGTGTGTGTAACAGGACTGAGTGTCCCAGCACTGACTGCGTTTGTGTAACAGGACTGAGTGCTCTAGCACTGACTGTGTATGTATAACAGGACTGAGTGTCCCAGCACTGACTGTGGTGTGTAACAGGACTGAGTATCCGAGCACTGGCTGTGTGTGTGTGTAACAGCACTGAATGTCCCAGCTGTTACTGTGTGTTGTGTAACAGGACCGAGTGTCCAAGCACTGACTGTGTGTGCAACAGGATTGAGTGTCCCAGCACTGACTGTGTGTGTGCAACAGGATTGAGTCTCCCAGCACTGACTATGTGTGTGCAACAGGACTGAGTATCCCAGCACTGACTGTGTGTGTACAACAGGACTGATTATCCCAGCACTGACTATGTGTGTGCAACAGGAGTGAGTGTCCCAGCACTGACTGTGTGTGTAGCAGGACTGAGTCTCCCAGCACTGACTGTGTGTTGCCACGACTCTCTGGGGATAGTGTGCAGCAATATTAATTTCCACTGCTCCCAGAGCTATAAGAATTTTGAAAAGTTTGATCTACCTCATTTGACCATCTGAGCTGGAGTATTGTGTGCAGTTCCGCGCCATATTATAGGAAGAATGTGGACACATTGGAGAGAGTGTAGAAGGGGTTTACAAGAATGGTTCCAGGAATTAAAATCTTCAGCCAAGAGGTTAGATTCGAAAGTTTGGGATTTTTCTCCTTGGAGAGAAGAAGGCTCAGAGGAGATTTGATGGAAAGGTTCAAAATAATGAGGGGGCTGGACAGAGCAGAAATGGAGAAGCTGTTCCCACCCGTTAAAGGATCAAGAACGAGAGGGCACAGATTTAAAGTGATTTGCAAAAGAATCAAATGTGACTTAAGATAAAAACTTTTTCCCACGAGTTGCTTGCGTCTGAAATGCACTGCCTGGAAGTGTGGTGGAGGTAGGTTCAATCAAGGTATTCAAGAGGACATTAGATGATTATTTGAATAGAAAGAATGTGTAGTGGTACTGAGAAAAGGCAGGAGAATGGCACTTGGTCATCATAATGCTCATTTGGAGATCCAGTGCAGACATGATGGGCTGAATGGCCTCCTTCTGTACTGTTAAGATTCTGTGATTTTGTCAACCCATCTAACTGTTTAATTTAGGTTACAGAATATGAGCACCAGGTTTGTAAACTTAATAAGTAAATAACTGTTTATTGAACAAATTGGCTTTAAACAGTGGCAAAAAGAAATATGAACTGCTAATTTCTAACTGTACATAACCCAAACTCTTTTCCTTCTTAAATCCCTATACACATACTTACAAAACACATAAGACACACAGAAACATGGATTTTAAGGGTGGGATAAAACAGTTCAATAGCACCAATTCTGGAATAAAGGATTTGATGAGTTGATTTTGATCAATGGCATGCAATTTCCTTTCAGTTCTTTGTTAATGACACAAGGTGGTTTTCCAGCACTTTCAGCATTTAGTTCACTGGTTGAGCACTTACCTTTTAATGTCTCCAACAGTCATTTTCCCCTTTGCCTCATGACAGGGATTTTCTGAGAGAGAGCTAGTAATAGAGTTATGAGGAGAAAAGGCCAGCTAGATATTATTGTAGAATTACTGGAATCTTACACACACAGGAGAGAGAGGTTATAGGTCTTTTTCCTTTCAAGCTAGGAGGTATTCTGCTGCACTGCTCTCAAACCCTGGTCACCTGGTCAGAAGCCAATTAAAACGTTGCCAGGCGGTTCTCTTGGTCCAGGACCCCTTTCTGGCACCATCCTGTCATTCGTGGCACAGTCTGTTCCAGGACAGCAATATTGTATATATCCCTACACTGTTCCAGTAGACATGTCTTTCAACTGCAGCCATTGTCATTTTAGTCCAATGTCCAACCGAAATAAGAAGATATGTTCCTTACATGCCTCCAACCTTAAAAGAGATGAAGCGCCATTTGAAAATATGTTTCATCACAAGGTATGTGACACATGGACAACAAATCAAACCATTCATCCTTGCTCTCCCTTATACGATCTTATACAGTCTTCAACATTTTTTACCCCTTTAAATTATTTTAATATTTACACCCAGGACAATGCATCCGCGATCAGATTATCTTTGCCAGCCACGTGAACAACCTTTACATTGAATGGTTGAAACAATAGACTCCATCTAAACAATCTCGCATTTTGAATTTTAAACTTTTCAATAATGCCAGTGGATTATGGTCAATGTAGATTAGCGTTTCTTTGTTATTGTGTCGGACATAAACTTCAAAGTGTTGAAGTGACAACAACAATGCGAGAGATTCTTTTTCGACTGTACAGTACTTCCTCAGATATTGATTTAGGTTCTTGGAAAAGTACTCCACTGGCTTCTCTATCCCTAACTTATCAACTTGTTTATCTAATGTAGACATCGAGGTATATCCCTACAAATTCCCTTATACTTCCTAAGTAATCTTACTAGATCTTTCCTTGATCCTTCCTCTAAATATGAGAACACAGTGTCTAACTGTCCCAGTATTTTCAGATTGGCTAGTTGAATTGTTGGAGGTTCACTTAGGGCACTGTCTACTCCTCCCTCTACCCTACTCTTACTGTCTCTGTCATCCTCCATTACTCCTACCATCTGGTACATTTGCTCTTTCCCATCATCTTCTTTGCGATGATATTGCTTCAACATGTTTATGTGACATAAGCGTTTCTTCTTCCTACACTCAGGAGTGTCTATCAGATAAGTCACTTTACTAATTCTCCTAACTATCTTGTAGGGACGCTGAATTTCACTTTCAGGGGTTCACCCTGCAAAGATAATAATATCAATACTTCATCTCCTGCTTGGAACGTTCTAGTTGTAACATGTTTGTCTGCCCATCCATTCATTTTGGCTTGGGAAATTTTTAATTGCCCTCATGCTACTTTACATGTTCCTGTGAGAAACATGGACATGTAATCCAACAGGAAAGATTCATCTTTCTGCTTTGGGAACTTTTCCTTCATCACTTTCAATGGGCCTCTTATTTCATGACCATAGATCAATTCAAATGGGCTAAATTCAGTCGGTTCATTTGGAGAATCTATGGTTGCAAATAATAAGAAATCTAATCCTTTATCCCGATCCTTTGGTATTCATGGCAATGGGCCTTAATCATGGTTCTGAGAGTCTGATGATATCTCTCTAAAGCTCCCTGTGTCTGTGGTAGGTGGCAGATTTTATTTGTTTGATCCCCCAAACTGCTGATTATATCCTGGAAAATTTTAGACATGAAGTTAGAACCTTGGTCAGATTATATTTCAATTGGTCGATTTCAATAACGAGTGAAAAATTGAGTTAACTTTTCCACTAACACCTTAGCTGTCACTGTCTTAAAGGAATAGCTTCTGGAAATCGGGTTGTCATGTCCATGATTGGAAGGATGTACTGATGTCCTGTTTTTGTTTTGGGTAATGGCCCTAAACAATCTACTAACACCCGATCTGAATGGTTCTTCAAAAACCGGTATGGGTATTAAAGGTACAGGTTTGATTACATGTTGAGGTTTACTTACTACCTGACATTTACAAAATTGCACTATGTCCTTATGAAGTCTTGACCAGGTAAAATGCCTCTTTGTTGATGCTTGTGTTTTCCGTATTCACACAAGTGCTGCCATAGGGATTCATGTGCTCCTCGCAATATCTCCTTATGATATTTGGGCGGTACCACAATCTGATGAACAACTATCCATTCCTCATCCGCAGATCTGTGAGGTTGCCTCCACTTCCTCTTCAGAACTCCGTTTTTAATGTAATAGCATTCCAGAACTCCTTGAGCCTCAGCTTCAGGGTGAGCTGACTGTGCTAACTTGTTTAACTCTGGAATTGCTTTCTGAGCCTCAATTAATGAAGACCTGCCAAACACTTCCTTTGAATTATCCTCATCCTTAAAGAAAGTTTCAGCTACTCTAACATCTGTTCGTGGTATTCTCTTGACCACTGGTGATGGACTTTGTTTAGCCATTGCTCTGGTCAACACACACGATGGAAAAATACCAGGAACTTGTTCTTGTAGCTGTTCCATCTCTTTAGCCTCTCTTGGACTTTCCTTAATTATGGACGAAGCTATAACCTTCACTCCTGCCAAATCATTCCCCAGGACTAAATCAACTCTATCCACAGGTAATTTCTTAACCACTCCTGCAACCACTGATCCAGGTAACAAATTACACTCCAATTGCACTTTGTACAATGAAACCAGGATATACTCTCCACTTAGCCCGTTTACCAATACTTTAGCTTTCATTGAAGTCTCTGGAGGGAAAACTAGGTCCTTCTCCAGCAAGAGTTTGAGTATCTCCATTCTCCCTTAATATAGTTATGGGTTTAGCTGCATCATTTGATGAAAAAGGGGTTATCTTCCCTTTAGACAAAAATCCTTTATATCTGTCATCAACCGTATTCACTTCACCTGCATTCACAGCAATGTTTACCTCCAAATCCTTATTTTAGTTAAAGCTACAATTTGATCTGTGGCAATCTCTTTTCGAACTCAATCTTATGAACTCCAGTAAGTCCCATGGCGTTCCCTTGCAACTTCCAGCATTCTGAACAAATGTGACCCACTTTTTTACAATGGAAACACTTAGGCCTTCAAATTTACAGGGTGATGGAAAAAATAGTTAAGTTTTATGAATCAGCTCATAACTGTCATCCATTACTGCTGCCTGTCTAGCAGTTGCAACCCTTTGGTCTTCAATATGCGTTCTTATTACAGAAGGTAAGGAGTTTTTAAATTCTTCCAAGAGAATGGTCTCTCTGAGAATTTCATAGGTAGTTTCAACTCCTAATGTTCATAGCCACCTGTCAAAACTACTTTGCTTAATCCTTTCAAATTCAATGTAAGTTTCCCAGGCTGTTTCCTTAAATTTAGAAACTTTTGTCTGTATACTTCAGAAATCAACTCATATGCACTCAAAATGGCCTATTTCACCACATCAGGATCCTGAGAAACCTCCTCTGACAGTGAAGCATAAATTTCCTGTGCTCTACCTGTCAACTTGCTCTACATGGGCAATGCCCAGTTTTCCTTTGGCCAGTTCATCTGTTTAGCTATCTTCTCAGATGAAATAAAGACTGATTTAACATCCCTTTCCTCAAACTTTGGAAGAGCTTTTACAAATTTAAACATCTCCCCACTGGGTACTGATCTGGAAATAAGTCCTGCCTCACCTACTGGTGTCTCTTTTTTAATTGTCAGCATTTTAAACTGGAATTTCCTCTCATTTTCTCTTTCCCTTTTTCTAACTTTGCCATTTCTATCTCCCTTTGAACTGCTCTTTCTCTCTCTTTCCTTTTCATTTCTGCCCTTTCTGCCTGTTCCCTTTGGAATTCCCTTTCTCTCTCTCCTTTTCTTTTTCTGCTGTCTCCAGTTCCAATTTTTTAATTTGCAACTGAATTTGAGCCCATTCTAATGAACCACTCCTTGGATAACTTGGTCTCTCAGGTATTCCTTCTAATTTCAAATGCTGTGCCATCTCTTCGATTAGCTCGGCCTTCCTAGCTTTGGCAGGCAATCCTACTCTTAATTTACTTGTCAATTCGATTAACCTGGCTTTTGGGATCCCTTGTAAAATCGTCAGGGACATCTCTTCCACTTGAAGGAAAGCTTTAGCAACTTCCAGTGCCATCTTATTTTTGACAATACAAACCTGGTGTTTCCTTTCAGCTTTTATTACTTACTAAATCTACACCCAAATTGATGTTGCCTTTTGTCCCAAAATATCTCGAACAAGCCCCGAATCTTTGTCACAACTCATTGGGGATAGTGTGCTGTATTATCAGCCCCACTGCTCCCCGAGCCAAGACAAATATGAAAAGTTTGATCAATCCACCTAACTGTTTAATTTAGGCTAACAGAATACAAGCACCAGGTTTGTAAACTTAATAAATAAATAACTGTTTATTGAACAAATTGTCATTAACCAGTGGCAAAAGAAAGAAATATGAATTGCTAATTGCTAACACTATAACTTAAACTCTGCCCCTTCTTAAATCCCTATACACACACAAACAAGACACATAAGACACACAAAAACATGGATTTTAAGGGCGGGATAAAACAATTCAATAGCACCAATTCCAGAGAACAGGATTCGATGGGTTGATTTTGAATGATGTCATTCAAATCCCATTCAGTTCTTTGTTGATGACATGAGGTGGTCTTCCAGCACTTTCAGCCTTTGGTTCACTTACCTTTTAATGTCTCCAATGATGATTTTTCCCTTTTCCTCTTGACAAGGATTTTCAGAGAGAGAGCAAATTATGGAGTTTTGAGGAGAAAAAGCCTGCTTGCTTTTATTGTAGAATTACTGGAATCTTGCACACACAGGAGAGAGGGAGTTTAGGTCTTTTTCCTTTCAGGCTAGGAGATATTCTGCTGCACTGTTCTCACACAAATCTGTCACCTGGTCAGGAGCCAATTAAAATGTTGTTGCTAAGCAGCTCCCTTGGTCAAGGACTCCTTTCCAGCACCATCCTGTCTTTCATGGCACACTCTGTTCCAGGACAGCAACGTTGTATATATCACTCTCACTGTTCTGTAGACATGTCTTTCATCTGCAGCCATTGTAATTTTAGTCCACAGTCCAACGGAAATAAAAATATAAGTTCTTTACAGTGTGTATAACAGGACCGAGTGTCCGAGCACTGACTGTATGTATAAGAGGACTGAATGTCCCAGCACTGATTATGTGTGCATAACAGGACCGAGTGTCCGAGCACTGACTGTATGTATAAGAGGACTGAATGTCCCAGCACTGATTATGTGTGCATAACAGGACTGAATATCCCAGCACTGACTGTGTGTATAACAGGACTGAGTCTCCAGCATTGACTGTGTGTATAACAGGACTGAGTGTCCCAGCACTGACTGTATGTGTATAACTGGACTGAGTGTCCCAGCACTGACTGACTGTGTGTAACAGGACTGAATGTCCCAGCACTGACTGTCTGTATAATAGGACTGAGTGTCCCAGCACTGATTATGTGTGTATAACAGGACTGAGTATCTCAGCATTGACTGTGTGTGCATAACAGGACTGAGTGTCCCAGCACCTACTGTGTGTGTATAACAGGACTGAGTGTCCCAGCACTGACTGTGTGTGTATAACTGGACTAAGTGTCCCAGCACTGACTGTGTGTGTGTAACAGGACTGAGTGTCCCAGCACTGACTGTGTGTATAACTGGACTGAGTGTCCCAGCACTGATTATGTGTGCATAACAGGACTGAGTGTCCCAGCACTGACTGTGTGTATAACAGGACTGAGTCTCCAGCATTGACTGTGTGTATAACAGGACTGAATGTCCCAGCACTGACTGTCTGTATAATAGGACTGAGTGTCCCAGCACTGATTGTGTGTGTATAACAGGACTGAGTATCTCAGCACTGACTGTGTGTGTATAACTGGACTGAGTGTCCTAGCACTGACTGTGTATGTATAACAGGACTGAGTGTCCCAGCACTGACTGTGTGTGTATAACTGGACTGAGTGTCCCAGCACTGACTGTGTGTGTATAACTGGACTAAGTGTCCCAGCACTGACCGTGTGTGTATAACTGGACTGAGTGTCCTAGCACTGACTGTGTGTGTAACAGGTTTGAGTGTCCCAGCACCGACTGTGTGTGTATAACTGGACTGAGCGTCCCAGCACCGACTGTGTGTATATAACTGGACTGAGCGTCCCAGCACGGACTGTGTGTGTATAACTGGATTGAGTGTCCCAGCACTGACTGTGTGTGTAACAGGATTGAGTGTCCCAGCACCAACTGTGTGTGTATAACTGGATTGAGTTTCCCACCACTGACTGTGTGTGGATTACAGGATTGAGTGTCCCAGCACCGACTGTGTGTGTATAACTGGACTGAACGTCCCAGCATCGACTGTGTGTGTATAACTGGACTGAGTGTCCCAGCACTGACTGTGTGTGTAACAGGATTGAGTGTCCCAGCACCGACTGTATGTGTATAACTGGACTGAGCGTCCCAGCACCGACTGTGTGTGTATAACTGGACTGAGCGTCCCAGCATCGACTGTGTGTGTATAACTGGACTGAGTGTTCCAGCACTGACTGTGTGTGTATAACTGGACTGAGTGTTCCAGCACTGACTGTGTGTGTATAACTGGACTGAGTGTTCCAGCACTGACTGTGTGTGTATAACTGGACTGAGTGTCCCAGCACTGACGCTGGGCAGAATTTTATGTCCCATGGGTGTTGTGTGCCAGACCCGATTGGGAGTAAAATAGCGTGCGATGTGTGTCCTGACATCATCGCGCACTTACGCGATACTTCGGTCGGCAGGCGTGAGTGGGTGCCGGATACGCATCCGCCATTAATTAAGAAGCAACTAATAAGCCTATTGACAGTGACTTTTTGTCACCCGGCGATCTTGTGCTTGTCACGTGGGCAAAACGTGAATGTGGCCAGCCAACAATTTCAAAAACGTCATTCATGGGCAGGAAGAAAAATGGTCAGCACCATTGCCAATGTGGGTAGTGGGGAGTTTGGTACATGGTTTGCTGCTGGTGCCTGATTGGCACTTGGCAGCTTCATCTCTTATCAGGGCTTTATTGTTAGTATTTCCAGGCTTTATTTCAGGTCTCCTTGGTCTCTGCAAGGCCCTGAGATTGTGTGGACCCTTCCAAGTATTAGACAGCTTTCCATTACCCTGGTAATGGCGATTGTGGTCTCTGCTTGTGGCACCTCCTCCTTTGAGGAAGAGAAGGGCAGCAGGGAGAGGAGTCCAGGTGTCCCAATGCAGCTTCCCGGGGAGGGACCTGTGGGAGGAGAGGTGCAGGTACAAGGGGCACAGGGCCAGCAGGAAGTCCAAAGTGGAAGGGGCCACAGAGGACACCACTATCCTGCTGCCAGGGTTTACAGGCAGCGATGCAGCTAACTCATTGTCATCGTCACTGGTGTTGGGGGTAGTATATTAGCATGAATAGAGGATTGGCTAAGTAATAGAAGACAGAGAGTTGGGATAAGGGGGGCATTTGCAGGATGTCAACCTTAACTAGTGAAGTGCTACAGGGATCAGTGCTGGGGCCACAATTATTTCTAATATGTTACTAACTTGGATGAGGGAAGTGAATGTATTATCACCAAGTTTGCAGAGGTGCAAAAATCGGTGGGAAGGCGAGTGATGAGGATGACAGAGAGTCTGCAGAGGGATATGGACAGGTTAACTGAGTGGGCAGATGGAATATAATATGGGAAAATGTGAGGTTATGCACTTTAGCAGGAAGAACAGAGGAGCTGAATATTATTTAAATGGAGAAAGACCGCAGAAAGCGGCAGCACAGAGGGATTTGGGGGCCCTCGTGCATGAATCATAAAAAGCTAACATACAAGTTCAGCAGGTAATAGGTAAGGCAAGTGGAATGTTGGCCTTTATTTCAAAAGTAATGAAGTATAAAAATAGGGAAGTCTTGCTAAAACTATACAAGGTACTAGCTAGGCCACACCTAGAACACTGTGAACAGTTTTGGTCCCCTTATCTAAGGAAAGATATACTGGCATTGGAGGCAGTCCAGAGAAGGCTCACTAGGTTGATCCTGGGGGTGGAGGGATTTTCTTATGTGGAGAGGTTGAGTAGGTTGGGCCTGTGCTCATTGGAGTTTAAAAGAATGAGAAGTGACCTTATTGAGACAGTTAAGATTCTTGGGGAGCTTGACAGGATCGATGCTGAGAGGCTATGGGAGAGTCAAAAGCCAAAGGGCATAATCTCAGAGTAAACGGTCACCTATTTAAGACATAGATGAGAAGGAATTTCTTCTCTCAGAGGTTAGTAAATCTGTGGAATTCCTTACCACAGAGGGCTGTAGAGACTGGGAATTTAGGCATATTTAAGGCTGAGATAGACAGATTTTTTAATCAGTAAGGGAATCAAAGCTTATGGGTAAAAGGTAGGAAAGTGGAGTTGAGGATTATCAGATCAGCCATGATCTCATTGAATGGTGGAGCAGATTCAATGGGCCGAATGGCCTACTTCTGCTCCTATGCCTTTATGGTCTCAATATGTCTGAGGAGCAATGCTGAAGGAGGCTCCGCTTCTCAAAGGAGACCGTGACCTCCATCTGTCATATGATTGGGCCTGAGATCAGCTCTGACTGTGTGGGTGGACACCCCATGCCAGCAGCTCTGAAGGTCACAGTGGCCCTCAACTTCTATGCCTCCGGCTCTTTCCAGGGGTCAGTGAGGGATCTGTGTGGAGTCTCACACTCAGCTGTCCACAGTTGCATCAAGCTAGTGACAGAAGCTCTGTTCAGGTGGGTACTGATCTTTATTCTTTACAGTACAGACAAGGCCAGCCAGGCTGAGCGAGACAGAAGTTTTGCAGTGATTGCTGGGTTCCCCCACATCCAGGCTGCAATTGACTGCACACGTGGCCATCAAGGTGCCAGCCGGTCAGCCGAGTGCCTTCGTCAACAGGAAGGGCTTCCACTCCATGAACGTGCAGGTAGTGTATGACCACAGGATGCTGATTCTGCAAGTCTGTACAAAGTACCCTGGCAGCTCCCATGACCCGTATATCCTGAGACACTCTTAGGTGCTGAGGCTCTTCAACTGGATGGATGGCTGCTGGGTGTCAAGGGCTAACCATTGAAAAAGGGGCTTATGACGCCTTTACGCACCCAAGAACAGAGATAGAACAGCGTTATAATAGGAGTCCTGCCTCCACAAGGGCAGTGGTATAGAAGATCATAGGCCTTCTCAAGATGCACTTCCGATGCCTGGACTGTTCAGGTGGAGCACTACAATACCCCCCAGAGCGGGTGTCACTGATAGTGGTTATATGCTGCGCTCTCCACAATCTGGCACTGGCAAGGGGACACTACTGGAGCAATAGGATTTTGCCACAGCTGCACAGGCCACAGAGGATGAATCCAGTAGTGAGTCAGAAGAGGAGCACAGTGAGGAGAACGCTGAGGGCGTGGAGGCAGACCTCAGTAACCTCCAGGGAGGCAGGGACACCATGGACACCTTGATCCAACCCATTCTTCAGCTGGCTGCCAAAGATCAGCTTCATCCTCACGCTAACACTGCCATTTCCATCCCGGATGTCTGAAACGACCCTTTCATTTACACCCAAACTCCCCTCAATGCCTGTGCAATAAAGTATCCAGCCGCTCAAGCCCAGCCTTACATACTGGCATACACTGCACCAGAAAGAAAAAGTGTGAAGCATACTCGGGTCATCAGAACCAAAGTAAATTTAATGTTATCAACACATTGAAGTCATTATGACATTACAATTACTGGTGTTGGTGTCCACACCAACAGACAGATAAACCAAACAGAAAATCACCTGTGAACTGTTATTCTTGCGCTCGTGCTGCCTGAAACTTATGTTTCCGAGTGGTGCTACATCTAGGTGCTCCTCCCTCACTGGCAGTGGCATTGGAGACAGCCGGCTCACTCTGCTGCCCTGTTGGCCTTGATGACCTTTGTGGTCATTCTCTGGCCAGTGGAGCCTGTGTTGGCCCTCCCTGGGAGGGAGCAGCTAGTGCCACGGCTGGCATCTCCCCAGTCATCGCAGCTTCATCAGATGGCACGGTCACTGGCAGAGGGGCAAAGGAGCTGCTGTCATCATCCAGAGCGCCCTGAGAGGTGCCCACGGAGATAACAAGCAGCTCATGTGCCAACATGAGGTCGCACTGGACCTCCCTGCTCACCATTGACGGACAGGCACCTAGCTGGGATACTGGGTGCCACATCCATCTCCCACACTGGCACTGACCACCTGAGGACATTGCCTGAGTGAGGGCTTACAGCTCCGAGTGCAACCCCAGGAACCCCTGATTCTGTCCCTGGAGCTGCCTGTCCATGACCGTCATCACTCTCTCAATGAAGGAGGCAGTGCGCTCGGTCATGAGGGTCAACAGAGTGCTCATGCTCCTCATGGACTCCTCCACAACAGAGACCATGGCACACAGACCATCATGGACCTCCGCAGATCCTCCCGCACATCCTGCAGGATGGACCAGTGAAGACTGTGTTTCACGCAGGGCGGGCCTTAATTGGTTCACCAGCGGGGAATCGCAGTCGGGGGCCGTTTCCCGACAGCTCACGGACCCATCTGCCGACCTCAAAATTCTGCCCAACGTGTGTGTAACAGGACTGAGTGTTCCAGCACTGACTGTGTGTAACAGGACTGAGTGTCCCAGCACTGTGTGTGTAACAGGATTGAGTGTCCCAGCACTGACTGTGTGTGTATAACAGGACTGAGTGTCCCAGCACTGTGTGTGTAACAGGATTGAGTGTCGCAGTACTGACTGCGTGTGAATAACAGGACATAGTGTCCCAGCACTGACTGTGTGTATGTAACAGGACTGACTGTCCCAGCACTGACTATGTTTGTATAACAGGACTGAATGTTCCAGCACTGACTGTGTGTAACAAAACTGAGTGACCCAGCACTGGCTATGTGTGAATAACAGGACTGACAGTCCCAGCACTAACTGTGTGTGTGTGTAACAGGACTGAGTGTACCAGCACTGACTGTGTGTGTATAACAGGAGTGAGTGTCCCTGCACTGACTGTGTGTCTGTAACAGGACCGAGTGACCTAGCACTGACTGTGTGTGTGTGTATAACAGGACTGAGTGTCCCAGCACTGACTGTGTGTGTATAATAGGACTGAATGTTCCAGCACTGACCGTGTGTCTGTACCAGGACTGAGTGTCCCAGCACTGACTGTGTGTGTGTGTGTAACAGGACTGAATGTTCCAGCACTGACTGTGTGTGTGTGTAACAGGACTGAATGTTTCAGCACTGACTGTGTCTGTAACAGGACTGAGTGACCCAGCACTGACTATGTTTGTATAACAGGACTGAATGTTCCAGCATTGACTGTGTGTAACAAAACTGAGTGACCCAGCACTGGCTATGTGTGAATAACAGGACTGACAGTCCCAGCACTAACTGTGTGTGTGTATAACAGGACTGAGTGTACCAGCACTGACTGTGTGTGTATAACAGGAGTGAGTGTCCCTGCACTGACTGTGTGTCTGTAACAGGACCGAGTGACCTAGCACTGACTGTGTGTGTATAACAGGACTGAGTGTCCCAGCACTGACTGTGTGTGTATAATAGGACTGAATGTTCCAGCACTGACCGTGTGTCTGTACCAGGACTGAGTGTCCCAGCACAGACTGTGTGTGTGTGTGTAACAGGACTGAATGTTCCAGCACTGACTGTGTGTCTGTGTAACAGGACTGAATGTTTCAGCACTGACTGTGTCTGTAACAGGACTGAGTGACCCAGCACAGACTATGTGTGTTTAACAGGACTGAGTGTCCCAGAGATAAAAACAAAAAAACTGCGGATGCTGGAAATCCAAAACAAAAACAAAAACAGAATTACCTGGAAAAACTCAGCAGGTCTGGCAGCATCGGCGGAGAAGAAAAGAGTTGACGTTTCGAGTCCTCATGACCCTTCGACAGAACTTGTGTACTCAAGTTCTGTCGAAGGGTCATGAGGACTCGAAACGTCAACTCTTTTCTTCTCCGCCGATGCTGAGTGTCCTAGCACTGACTGTGTGTGTATAATAGGACTGAATGTTCCAGCACTGACTGTGTGTCTGTAACAGGACTGAGTGTCCCAGCAATGACTGTGTGTGTGTAACAGGACTGAGTGTCCCAGCACTGACTGTGTGTGTATAATAGGACTGAATGTTCCAGCAGTGACGGTGTGTCTGTAAGAGGACTGAGTGTCCCAGCACTGACTGTGTGTATGTAACAGGACTGAGTGTCCCAGCACTGACTGTGTGGGTATGAATAACAGGACTGAGTTCCCAGCACTGAATGTGTGTGTATAACAGGACTGATTGTCCTAGCACTGACTATGTGTGTATAACAGAACTGGGTGTCCCAGCACTGACTGTGTGTAGAACAGGACTGAGTGACCCAAACAAAAACAGACTTACCTAGAAAAACTCAGCACGTCTGGCAGCATCGGCGGAGAAGAAAAGGGTTGACGTTTTGAGTCCTCATGACCCTTCAGCAGAACTCTGTTCCCTTCAGTTCTGTCGAAGGGTCATGAGGACTCGAAACGTCAACTCTTTTCTTCTCCGCCGATGCTGCAAGATCTGCTGAGTTTTTCCAGGTAATTCTGTTTTTGTTTTGGATTTCCAGCATCTGCAGTTTTTTGTTTTTATCTGAGTGTCCCAGAACTGACTTTGTGTATAACAGGACTGAGTGCCCCTGCACTGACTGTGTGTGTATAAAAGGACTGAGTGTCCCAGTACTGACTGCGTGTGAATAACAGGACATAGTGTCCCAGCACTGACTATGTGTGTATAAGATGTATGGAACATTTCTTTTATTTCTGTTGGACTGTTGTAAAGAACATATCTTTTTCTTTTCTGTTGGACTGTGGCTTAAAATTATAATGGCTGCGGTGTGAAAGACATGTCCACTGGAATAGGATGAGAGATATATACAATGTTGCAGTCCTGGAACAGAGTGTGCTATGAAAGACAGGATGGTGCCGGAAAGGAGTCCTGGACCAATGGAGCTGCCTGACAACAGCGTTTAACTGGCTCCTGACCAGGTGAGCAGGTTTTGTGTGACAAGCAGGGCAGCAGAATAGTTCCTAGCCTGAAAGGAATATGACCTAAAACCTCTTCCTCCTGTGTGTGGGAGATTCCAGTAATTCTACAATAACAGGTAGCTGGCTTTTCTACTCATATCTCTATAACCTGCTCTATCTCTCTGAAAACCCCATGTGAAGAGGCAAAGGGGAAAAGGACTGTTAGACATTGAAAGGCAAGTGCTCAACCAGTGAACTAAATACTGAAAGTGCTGGAAGACCACGTCATGTCATCAATAAGAACGGAAAGGAATTTGAATGACATCGATCAAAATCAACCCATCGAATCCTGTTCTCCGGAATTGGTGCTATTGAACTGTTTTATCCCACCCTTAAAATCCATATTTTTGTGTGTCTTATGTGTCTTGTACGTGTGTGTATGGGGATTTAAGTAGAGTAGAGTTTAGGTTATAGAGGTAGAAATTAGCAGTTTATATTTCTTCCCTTTGCCACTGGATACAGACAATTTGTTCACTAAACAGTTATTTACTTATTTAGTTTACAAACCTGGTGCTTGTATTCTGTTAACCTAAATTAAACAGTTAGGTAGAATTGGGACAATCTGGTGGTTTGGCCAAACTTTTCACATTTGTCATGGCTCGGGGAGCAGTGGTGCTTGATATTACAGCGCACTATCCCCAGTGAGTTGTGACAAAGTTTAGGGGCTCAGGTCTGGGATATTGTGGAACAAAAGACAGCGACGATTTGGATGTAGATTTAGTGAGTAAAAAGCTAAAAGGAAACACCAGGTTTGTACTGTCAAAAATAAGATGGCACTGGAAACTGGCAAAGCTTTCCATCAAGTGGAAGAGATGTTCCTGACGATTTTACAAGGGACCCCAAAAGTAGGAGTAGGATTGCCTGCCAAAGCAAGGAAGGCAGAGCTAATCGAAGAGATGGCACAGCATTTGAAATTAGAAGGAATACCCGAGAGACTGAGTTCTCCAAGGGGTGGTTCATTGGAATGGGCTCAAATTCAGTTGCAAATAGCAAAAATGGAACTGGAGGCAGCAGAAAAGGAAGGAGAAAGGACATTTCAAAGGGAGTTAGAAATGACGAAGTTGGAAAAGGGGGAAGAGAAAAAGAGAGAGACAGAGAGTTCCACATTAAAATGCAGACAGTTAAAAAAGAGACACCAGTAGGTGAGGCAGGACTTATTTCCAGAACGGAACCCTGTGGAGAGATGTTTAAATTTGTGCAGGATCTTCCAAGTTTTGGGGAAAGGGATGTTAAATCAGTCTTTATTTCATTTGAGAAGATAGCTAAACAGATGAACTGGCCAAAGGAAAACTGGGCATTGCCCATGCAGAGCAAGTTGACAGGAAATTTATGCTTCACTGCCAGAGGAGGTTTCTCAGGATCCTGATGTGGTGAAATAGGCCATCTTGAGTGCATATGAGTTGATTCCTGATGCATACAGACAAAAGTTTCCAAATTTAAGGAAACAGCCTGGGCAAACTTACTTTGAATTTGAAAGGATTAAACAAAGTAGTTTTGACAGGTGGATACATGCATTGGGAATTGAAACTACCTCAGAGAGACCATTTTCCTGGAAGAATTTAAAACTCCTTACATTCTGTAATAAGAATCCATGTTGAAGACCAAAGAGTTGCAACTGCTAGACAGGCAGCAGTAATGGTTGACGACTATGAGCTGATCCATAAAACTAAACCCTTTTTTCCATTAGCCCTATAAATTGGAAAAGGATAGAAAGTGGGAGAGTGAAAGGAAGGCGAGTAGCCAGGGTAAAGAATGGATAGCTGGGAATAACATGAGATCTCCTCCCCAGATCAGGAAGGAAGGTACTGAGGGTGGAGGTGAAACTTGAAGGCCAAAGTGTTTCCATTGTAATAACGTGGGTCACGTTTGTCCAGAATGCTGGAAATTGCTAGGAGTTCGTATGAGTGAGTCAGAAAAGGGAACTCTAAAAAAAAATGCCACAGATCACATTGTAGCTTTAACTACAAATAAGGATCTGGAGGTAACCATCGCTGTGAAGGCAGGTGAAGCAAATAAAGTAGATGAGAGATTTAAAGTGTTTTTGTCTAAAGGGAAGATAACCCTTTTTCATCAAATGATGCTGCTAAACCCATAACTATATTAAGGGACACAGGAGCTACTCATACTCTTTTGCTGGAAAAAGACCAAGTTTTCCCTTCAGAGAGTAAAGTATTGGTAAACGGGATAAGTGCTGAGTACAAGCCGGTTCCATCGTACAAATTGGAATATAATTTGTTGTTTGGAACGTTGATTGTAGGAGTGATTAAGAAATTACCCATGGATGGAGTTGATTTACTCCTGGGGAATGATTTGGCAGGAGTGAAGGTTATAGCTTCGCCCATAATTACGGAAAGTCCGAGAGAGGCTAAAGAGACGGAGCAGCTACAAGAACAGATTCCTGGTATTTTTCTATCATGTGTGGTGACCAGAGCAATGGCTAAACAAAGTCCATCACCAGAGCTCAAAGTAATACCAGGGGCAGATGTTGGAGTAGCTGAAACTTTCTTTAAGGATGAGGATAATTCAAAGCAAGTGTATGGCATGTCTTCATTAATTGAGGCTCAGGCAGCAGATCCAGAGTTAAACAAGTTAGCACAATCAGCCCACACTGAAGCTGAGGCTGAAGGAGTTCCAGAGTGCTATTACCTTAAAACAGAGTTCTGATGAGGAAGTGGAGACACCCTCACACATCTGTGGATGAGGAATGGACCGTTGTTCATCAGATAATGGTAATGCCCAACTTTCATAAGGAGATATTGTGAGTAACACATGAAATTCCTATGGCAGGACATGTAGGAATACGGAAAACCCAAGCATCAATAAACAGGCATTTTACCTGGCCAAGACTTCATAAAAATGTAGTGCAATTTTGTAAAATGTGTCATACGTGTCAGGTAGTAGGTAAACCTCAACATGTAATCAAACCAGTACCTTTAACAGCTATACCAGTTTTTGAAGAACCATTTAGTTGGGTATTAGTAGATTGTGTAGGATCATTACCCAAAACAAAAACAGGACATCAGTATATCCCTAAAATCATGGACATGACAACCCGATTTCCAGAAGCTATTTCTTCCGGGACAATTACAGCTAAGGTAGTAGTGGAAAAGTTAACTCAGTTTTTCACTCATTATGGCCTACCAACTGAAACACAATCTGACCAAGGTCCTAACCTCATGTCTAAAATTTTCCAGGACATAATCAGCAGTTTGGGTATCAAATAAATAAAGTCTACCACCTATCTTGAAAGCAGGCCAGACCTGCTGAGTTTTTCCAGGTAATTCTGTCTCTACCACCTATCCCCCACAGACACAGGGATCTTTAGAGAGATACCACCAGGCTCTCAAAACCATGATTAAGACCAATTTCTATGACTATTCAAAGGATTGGGGCAAAGGACTAGATTTCTTATTATTTGCTGCTTGAGATTCTTGGAATGAACTGACTGGATTTAGTCCATTTGAATTGATCTGTGGTCATGAAATAAGAGGCCCATTAAAAGTGATTGAGGAAAAGTTCCTAAAGCAGAAAGATGAATCCTTCAATTAATCATATCCATGTTTCTCACAGGAACATGTAAAGTAGCATGAGGGCACTTAAAAATTTCCGAAGCCAACATGAACAAATGGGCAGACAAACATGCTACAACTAGAACGTTCCAAGCAGGAGATGAAGTATTGATATTATTATCTTTGCAGGGCGAACCTCTGAAAGTGAAATTCAGCAGCCCCTACAAGATAGTTAGGAGAGTTAGTAAAGTGACTTATCTGATAGACACTCCTGAGTGTAGAAAGAAGAAACGGTTATGTCACATAAACATGTTGAAGCAATATCATCGCAAAGAAGATGATGGGAAAGAGCAAGTGTGCCAGAAGGTAGGAGTAATGGAGGGTGACAGAGACAGTAAGAGTAAGATAGAAGGAGAAATAGGCAGTGCCCAATGCAAAACAAAAACAAAAAGTGCTGGAAAAACTCAGCAGGTCTGACAGCATCTGTGGAGAGAAAGATAGGGTTAGCATGTCGAGTCCGTATGACTCTTCTTCGGACTTTTCTTCTGCTCTATCTTTCTCTCCACAGATGCTGTCAGACCTGCGGAGTTTTTTCCAGCATTTTTTGTTTTTGTTTCAGATTTCCATCATCCCCTGTATTTTGCCTTTATCTTAGTGCTTAGTCCTACAATTCAACAAACCAACGTGACAATATTGGGATAGTTAGACAGTGTGCGCTCATATTTAGAGGAAGTACTGTACAGCAGAGAAAGAAACTCTAGCATTATTGTTGGTCTCTTCAACACTTTGAAATTTATGTCCGACACGATAACAAAGAAACGCTAATCTACACTGACCATAATCCACTGGTGATCATTGAAAAATTTAAAATTCGAAATGCGAGACTGTTTAGATGGAGTCTATTGTTTCAACCATTCAATGTAAAGATTGTTCACATTGACAGCAAAGATAATGTGATCACAGATGCATTGTCCCAGGTGTAAAATACTAAAATAAGTTAAAGGGGTAATTGTATAAGATTGTGTAAGGGGAAGGAAGGATGAATGAAAGTAAGTCTTGTGTTTTGTTGTTCATGTTGTCACATACCTTGTGATAAAATGCATTTTTAAATGGCGTTTCATCTCTTTTAAGGGTAGAGGCATGGAAAGAACATATCTTTTTATTTTCTAATTGGACTGTGGATTAAAGAACATATCTTTTTATTTTCTATTGGACTGTGGATTAAAATTACAATGGCTACAATTTGAAGGACATGTCCACATGATCAGGATGAGAGATATATACAATGTTGCTGCCCTGGAACAGAGTGTGCCATAAAAGACAGGATGGTGCAGGAAAGGAGTCCTGGACCAAGGGAGCTGCCTGACAGCAGCAATTAATTGGTGCCTGACTAGGTGATCAGGTTTTCTGTGAGAAGCAAGGCAGCAGAAAAGCCTCTAGCCTGCATGGAACAAGACCTAACACTTCTTTCTCCTGTGTATGGAAGATTCCAGTAATTCTACAATAATAGCTTGCTGGTTTTTTTCCCCTTATATCTCTATAACGTGCTATCTCCCTGAAAACCCCTGGCAAGAGGAAAAGGGGAAAATCACCTTTGGAAACATTGAAAGGCAAGTTCTCAACCAGTGAAATAAAGACTGTAAGTGCTGGAAGATCACCTTGTGTCATTAACAAAGAACTGAAAGGAATTTGAATGACATCGATCAAAATCAACCCATTGAATCCTGTTCTCCAGAATTGGTGCTATTGAACTGTTTTATCCCACCCTTAAAATCCATGTTTTTGTGTGTCTTATGTGTCTTGTATGTATGAGTATAGGGATTTAAGAAGGGGGTAGAGTTTAGACTATATAGAGCTAGAAATTAGCAGTTCATATTTCTTTCTTTTGCCACTGGTTAAAGGTAATTTGTTCAATAAACATTTATTCATTTATTAAGTTTACAAACCTGGTGCTTGTATTCTGTTCACCTAAACCAAACAGTTAGGTAGAATTGTGGCAATCTGGTGGTTTTGTCAAACTTTTCACATTTGTTGTGGCATGGGGAGCAGTGGGGCTGATATTACTGACTGTGTGTATAGCAGGGCTCTGTGTCCCAGCACTGACAGTGGGAAAAATAGGATTGAGTGTCCCAGAATTGACTGTGTCTGTATAACAGGACAGAGTGTCCCAGCACTGACTGTGTGTGCAACAGGATTGAGTGTCCCAGCACTGACTGTGGGTGTATAACAGGACTCAGTATCCTAGCACTGACTGCGTGTGTGTAACAGGACTGAGTGTCCCAGCACTGACTGTATGCGTAGAACAGGACATGTTGGATTTGTCCTGCATTTTGTGTACAGGTCATATCTGGGCAATTTTCCACAGAGCTAGATAGATAACTCCATTCTAGCTGTACTAGAACACCTTGGCTCAGGGCGTGGCAAGTTCTGGAGCACAAATCCCAGCACTGACTGTGTGTGTGTAACAGGACTGAATGTCCCAGCACTGACTGTGTGTGTGTGTAACAGGACTGAATGTCCCAGTACTATTGAAGATTGCAGCAAATGCTTCAGCCTTATATTTTGCACTGATTTGCTGGATTCCCCCATCATAGAGAATGGGGATATTTGTGGAGCCCCCTCCTCCAGTGAGTTGTTTAATCGTCTACCACCATTCACGACTGGATGTGGCAGGACTGCAGAGCTTAGAGCTGATCCATTAGTTGCGGAATTGCTTAGCGCTGTCTATCACTTGCTGCATGTAGTCCTGTGTTATAGCTTCACCAGGTTGACACCTCATTTTTATGTATGCCTGGTGCTGCTCCTGGCATGCCCTCCTGCGCTCTTCATTGAACCAGGGTTGATCCCCTGGCTTGATGGTAATGGTAGAGTAGGGGATATGCCGGGCCATGCGGTTATAGATTGCGTTCGAATACAATTCTGCTGCTGCTGATGGTCCACAGCGCCTCATGGATACCTAGTTTTGAGTTGCAACATCCTATTTAGCATGGTGAAAGTGCCACACAACACGATGGAGGGTATCCTCAATGTGAAGGCGGGACTTCGTCTCCACAACAACTGTGCAGTGGTCACTCCTATCGATACTCTTTTTTATTCGTTCATGGGATGTGGGCATCACTGGTTAGGCCAGCATTTATTACCCATCCCTAAATGCCCTTGTTCAGAGGGCATTTAAGAGTCTGTATAGTATACATGTAGGCCAGACCAGGTAAGGACGGCAGATTTCCTTCACATTAGAGAATCAACAATCAACAACAATCGGCAATGGCTTCATGGTCATCATCAGACTTATAATCCCAGATTTATATTGGATTCAAATTTCACCATCTGCCATGGTGAGATTCGAACCTGAGTCCTGAGAGAATTACCCTGGTTCTCTGGATTACTAGTCCAGCTATAATACCGCTTTGCCACTTATTCCCACTAAACTTCTGATCACCCAATTTCCCCTCCTGCTCCCCACGTTACCTGATATTAGTGACGAGTTTCTCTCTTCAGATGTTGTCCGTCTCTCCTTTAAATCTGTCATCATCACCCCTCTGCTCAAAAACCAACACTTGACCCCATCGTCCTTGCAGACTCCCATCCCATCTCCCAGCTCCATTTCCACCATTCCTGGAACTCCGCGTTTAATCGCTCCAGTCAGGCATCCACCCTGTCTCAGTCCGAAACTGCTCTTAGCAAAGTCACAAATGACATCCTTTGTGACTGTGACAAAGATAAACTTTCCCTCCTTGTCCTTCTTGACCGGTCTGCAGCCTTTGACACAGTCACCACACCATCTTCCTCCAACACCTCTCCACCATCGTCCAGCTGGGTGGGATTGCTCTCGCCAGGGTCCATTCTTGTCTAATCATAGCCAGAGAATCACTTGTAATGGCTTCTCTTCCAGCCCCTGCACCGTTACCTCTGGTGTTCTCAAGATCAATCACTACATGCTGATGAATGTCCCAGTAGATGGTATATTGTTTTTTGACAATGAATGTTATTGGATCCTTTGCTGCCTTTTCCTCCCTCCTCCCTTCTGTTCCTCCTCATTCTCCCATCTCCTCCCCTCCTCCTCACCTCTTCACTCCGCTCCACATACCCCTCTGCTCCCTCACATTTTCCTGAGCACCCCCCTCACCTCCCTGTTTTGCATTATGGTCTGGGATTTTCTTGATGTGTTTCTCTGGTTTCAGACAGTGATCATGGACAAAACATCAGCTGAGCAACATGTGATCAGTCTCATTCCTCTCCAAAGCAGCATTCCACTGCAACAGGTGATGTGAATTCTGCTGCTTTCACCAGTTATAAATTGGAACTTTTTTTAAAAATTGGATTATGGGATGTGGGCTTCGCTGGCTGGGCCAGCATTTATTGCCCATCCCTAATTGCCCTTGAGAAGGTGGTGGTGAGCTGCCTTCTTGAACTGCTGCAGTCCATGTGGTGTAGGTACACCCACAGTGCTGTTAGGGAGGGATTTCCAGGATTTTGATCCAGCGACAGTGAAGGAACGGTGATATGTTTCCAGGTCAGGATGGTGAGTGACTTGGACAGCAACTTCCCGGTGGTGGTGTTCCCATGTGTCTGGTGCCCTTCTCCTTACACATGGTAGTGGTCATGGGTTTGGAAGGTGCTGTTTAAGGAGCCTTGGTGAGTTTCTGCAGTGCATCTTGTAGATGGTACACACTGCTGCTACTGTGCATTGGTGGTGGAGGGAGTGAATGTTTGTGGATGTGGTGCCACTCAAACAGGCTGCTTTGTCCTGGATGGTGTCAAGTTTGTTGAGTATTGTTGGAGCTGCATTCATCCAGGCAAGTGGGGAGTTTTCCATCACACTCCTGACTTGTGCCTTGTAGATGGTGGACAGGATTTGGGCAGTCATGAGGTGAGTGACTCACTGCAGGAATCCTAACCTTTGACCTACTCTTGTAGCCACAGTATTTATATGGCTGGTCCAGTTTACTTCCTGATCAATGATAACCCCCAGGATGTTTACAATAGGGGATTCAGTGATGGTAATGCCATTGAATGTCAAGGGATGATGGTTAGATGGTTAGATTGGAGATGGTCATTGCCTGGCACTTGTGTGGCATGAATGTTACTTGTCACTTGTCAGCCCAAGTCTGGATATTGTCCAGGTCTTGCTGCATTTGGACATGGACTGCTTCAGTATCTGAAAAGTTGTGAATGGTGCTGAACATTGTGCAATTATCAGCGAACATCTTCACTTCTGACCTTATGATAGAAGAAAGGTCATTGATGAAGCAGCTGAAGATGATTGGGCTGAGGACACTACCCTGAGGAGCTCCTGCAGAGATGTCCTGGAACTGGGATGATTGACCTTCAACAGCCCCAACCATCTTCCTTTGTGCTAGGTATGACTCCAAGCAGCAGAAAGAGTTTTCTCCCTGATTCCCATTGATTCCAGTTTTACTAGGGCTCCTTGATGCCACCCTCAGTCAAATGCTGTCTTGATGTTAAGAGCAGTCATTCTCACTTCACTGAGATGAATGATGAGCAGCTGAATCAATGTGTGACTGGTCGGTGAATGTTGGGGGTACAGAGTGAGGAAACTGGGACATAAATACCAAGAAATATTCAACACCAGCTTCTGTGCAGGACATGGTCCAGTATGATATGAGTTACAGAATATAAGCCAGGCTATTCGGCCCAACTAGTCCATATAGGTGTTTATGCTCCACTTCAGTCTCCCATCCCCCCCATCTCACCGTCTCCCCATATCCTTCTATCCCTCTCTCCCCCATGTGTTTGTCCAGCTTCGCTTTAAATGTATCTAATCTATTCACCTCAACCATTCCCTGTGGGAGCGAGTTCCACATTCTCCCCACTCTCTGGTTAAAGAAGTATCTCTCGGATTCCCGATTAGATTTGTTAGTCGCTATCTTATATTGATGTCCCTGAGTTTAAGACTCCCTCACAAGGCAATTACAGTAAGGTTCACTTGCCACTCAACCCAGCCAGTTTATGTTGGTTAACCCTCTACATGAGCAAAACCCTAATCCCATCTGCCCCACCTCCAAATCCCTTTAGTCCCCTTTCATTCAACCACCTGTCCACCTTGTTCGTAAACATGCTCTCTGATACTCCCAATTACTCCGATGGTGCAGGAGGTGCACAACACTGTGTGAAACATCTATCACCCCCTTGCACAACTAACAGCCTGCCCTTACACATTGGCGAGAATGTGGAACTCGCTACCACAGGGAGTGGTTGAGGTGAATAGTATAGATACATTTAAGGAGAAGCTGGATAAACACATGAGGGAGAGAGGGATAGAAAGATATGATAGGGTTAGATGGAGTAAGAGTGGGAGGAGGCTTGCATGAAACATAAATACCTATATGGAGTCATATTCCACTTAAAAAGTTAACTCTGTTTCTCTCTCTACAGATGCTGCCAGACCCGCTGAGTATTTCCAGCAAATCTGTTTTTATTTCAGATTTCCAGCATCCTCAGTATTTTAGTTTTATTAAATACCAACGTGGCCCCAAACAATCAGTTTCCCTGCTATAAATTCTATGTAATATAACCATTCTATCTTACACTAATAACCGTTCCTAACACAGGTACCAATCCCCCTTTTACAACACTCTCTCTACCATCTAGAAGGACAAGGGCAGCGGGCACATGGGAACACCACCACCTGGAAGTTCCCCTCCAAGTCACTCACCATCCTGACTTGGAAATATATAGCTGTTCCTTCACTGTCGCTGGGTCAAAATCCTGGAACTCCCTCCCTAACAGCACTGTGGGTGCACCTACACCACATGGACTGCAGCGATTCAAGAAGGCAGCTCACCACCACCTTCTCAAGGGCAACTAGGGATGGGCAATAAATGCTGGTCCTGCTTATATCACAAAAAATGCCAGAGGAAAACCCATATCATACACATAAAGGATAGAGGAGACTAAACCCCAATAGAGCACAACACAATATATTACATTACAAAGGTGACTACATTTCAAACCTACATCCTCGGCTATGACGAGCTTTGCGACATTGTGAGCTTGTGAAAATTGCTATAGAAATGAAGTCTCTCTTTCTTATATCTGTATATTCCTGCCCAGCCAAACTCTTTGACTTGGTTTCACTGATTATTTTTTTATACCTGCAGGTCACAGATAAAATGAGCATTGAAAGGAATAAAACGGTGACAACTGAGCTCTCAGAGAGCTCAGCTCCGCACTCCAGCCAGTCAGCAGACACAGAGCAGCCAGACATCCAGTTGGCAAGTCCAGAGCAACCAGACATCCAGCTATCTGGTACAAAGCAACCAGACACAGCATCAGTGGCACCAGCTCCTGCAGAGATGCCAGTAAAAGGCGACAGTTCTGGTGTGACTGAGTCTCCAGGATCTATTGAGCCGCTGACTGAGCAGTTTATTCATGTTGCTGGAGAGGAGCCAATTGGAGACTGCAGACAAGCGGGATCACCGGGAGAGATGCAGCTTTTGGGAAACGCCATTTCCGAGTTTGGCTTGGACCTATTCAAGGAGATTTTGCAGGACAGCAGCAAGCCAAACATTATCATTTCCCCGCTGAGCATTGCCCTGGGTCTTGCTCAACTCAGACTGGGTAACAACTCTATTCAGGTTAATTCACACCAGGGATCAGAGAGAGAAGGAATTTAGAGGAAGCAATCCATCACTCACCATTGGAATTCTGGAATTCCATCCCTATACCTTTCCATCTCCTTCACCTAAGTGTCCTCCTTAAAATCTATCTCTGACAAACCTGACCTCATAGCTCTGCATTGACTTGGTGTAAATATTTTCCCTGATTATGTTCCTGTAAAGAGTTTTGCAATGTTTTACGATGGTAAAGGTGTTCTATAAATGGATTGCTGATAAATAGGCTTAAGATACAATAACACTGAAGGGGCAGTCACCAATGACGCAGCAATTAAACTCGCGAATGCTCAGGAGGCCAGAATTGGAGGAGTGCAGAGAGCTCGGGGGGTTGTTGGGTTGGAGGAGATTACAGGGATAGGGAGGGGCGAGGGATTTTAAAACAAGGAAGAGAATTTTTAAATCGAGGCATTGCCGAACCAAGACCCAGTGTAGGTCAGTGAGCACGGGGGTTGATAGAGGATGAAACTGAGTTTTGAATCAGTTCAGGCTTATGGTGGGTGGAGAGTTTCCAAAGCAACCATGATCTGATAGAATGGCAGGACAAGATCAAGGGTCTGAATGGCCAACTCCAGTTCCTTTGTTTAAAATTGGGACCTTTCTGGGTTTATCTATGATTACAAAAATGGAACAGGAAACTGGGAGCAGGGGTATCCTGGGACTGAACAGAATCGTGCCTAATCCAGTTCTCTTTCTACCATGTTCATGTTCCAGGTTCTGTGAACAGGACAGAGAAACAAATAGAAAAAACCCTGCGCTTCACCTCACTCAACTGCTCTCACTACACTCTCTGCACAGCCATTAACAACTTCACCAGGAGTGCATTAAGCATTGCATCATCCATCTACATTAAAAAGGGTGAGTGTCTGAGAACAAAGCAGCAGACAGCAAGGGAGTGGGGGATGGGGAGTGGGTGCAGTGGGGGGTGGGCAGTGGGCGCAGTGGCGGATGGGGAGTGGGCGCAGTGGGGGATGAGGAGTGGGCGCAGTGGCAGATGGGGAGTGGGCGCAGTGGCGGATGGGGAGTGGGCGCAGTGGCAGATGGGGAGTGGGCGCAGTGGCGGATGGGGAGTGGAGAGTTGGTGCAATGGGGGATGGGGGAGTGGGCGCAGTGACGGATAGGGAGTGGGCGCAGTTGGGGTGGGGAGTGGGCGCAGTCGGGGTGGGGAGTGGGTGCAGTGGGGGATGGGGAATGGGTGCAGTGGGAAGTGGGCACAGTGGGGGGTGGGGAGTGGAGAGTTGGTGCAATGGGGGAGTGGGCACTGTGGGGGATGGGGAGTGGGCACAGTGGAGAATAGGAATAAGAGAGAGGGTGGAGTGTTGAGGAGTGGGCAGTGGGTGACTGGATGGTTAGGGGTTGGGGAGTGAGCTCTATGTGAATGGAGATATATGTTTACTCTCCAGCACTGTGATGGAGTGTGTGGACAGTAGAAACCTCTCCCATTGCTCCCATCCGCTGATGCTCAGGTGTGTATGTAAGTTCAATTCATACTTTAAGTCACTCCCTTGACTTTGTCCTCTCACTGTGAAAGAGGAGGCAGCTGAGACACTGGATGGGCTAAAAATTGATAAAGAGAGACATTAGATAGGCTGCCTGTACTTAAGGTTGATTAGACACCAGAACCAGATGAGATGCATGTAAGGACACTGAGGGAAGTAAGGGTGGAAATTGCGGAGGTACTGACCATGATTTTCCAAACTTCCATCGATGTAGAGTGGTTCCAGAGGATTGGAAAATTGCAAAAAAGGATTTTAGGATAATTTACAGCCCAGTCAGTTTAACCTCGATGGTGGGAAAGCTATTAGAAACAATAATCCATGACATTAACACTCACTTGGACAAATATGGGTCAATTAAGGAAAGCCAGCGTGGATTTGTTAAGGGAAAATCATGTTTAACTAACTTGCTTGAGTTTTTCAATGAAGTAGTACAGAGGATTGATGATGGTAATGTGGTTGATGTGGTGTACATGGGCCTCAAAAGACATCTGATAAAGTACTGTAAAATAGGCTTGTCAACAAGGTTATAGCCCATGAAATAAAAGGGACAGGAGTAAAATGGATGTGAAATTGGCTGAGTGACAGGAAACACTGAGCTGTTTTTCAGGCTGGAGGTAGGTACACAGCAAGGTTCCCCAAGGGTCGGTAGCAGGACCACTGCTTTTCTATATTAATGTCCTAGACACAATTTCAAAATTTGCAGATGACTCAAAACTTGGAGGTATTGTGAGCTGTGAGGAGGATAGGAATAGACTTCAAGAAGTTTGGTGGATGGGCAGATTATCTGGCAGACGAAATTTAATGCAGAAAAGTGTGCAGTGAGACAATTTGGTAGGAAGAGTGACAGGTGGCAATATAAACTAAATGATGCAATTCTACAGATGCTGCAGGACCAGGGGTATGGGTGCACAAACTGTAAAAGGTGACAGGACAGGTAGAGAAGCTAGTTAATAAAGCATACATTGTCCTGGACTTTATAAATAGGGGCATAGAGTATAAAAACAATTCATGATAAACTTGTATGAAATGCTGATTTGACCTCAACTGGGGCACTGAGTCCAGTTCTGGGCGCCACACTTTAGGAAGGATGTGAAGGCATTAGAGAGGGTGCAGAAAAGATTCATGAGAATTGTTCGAAGGATGAGGAACTTCACTTATACAAATAGATTGGAGAAGTTGGGACTGTTTTCCTTAGAGAAGGTTGAGAGGAGATTTGATAGAGGTGTTCAAAATCATGAGGGGTCTGGACAGAGTAGATGGGGAAAAACTGTTCCCATTAGTGGAAGGACCCAGAAGCAGTGAGCACAGAGATAAGGTAATTGGCAAAAGAAGCAATGGTGACATAAGGAAAACGTTTTTTGTGCAGCGAGCGGTCAGGGTCTGGAGTGCATTGCCTGAGAGTGTAGTGGAGGCGGGGTCAATCAGGTGGTAAGGGCCTGGAACACACTGCCTTAGAGTGTGGTGGAGGCAGAGTCAATCGTGGCTTTAAAATGAGAATTAGGTAATTATCAGGAGAAAAAAAATTCAGGATTACAGGGAAAGGCTGTGTAGTGGGACTAGCTGGTAGACTAGTGGGAGTGGGATTAGCTGAGCAGGTCTTGCAGAGAGCTGGCATGGACTCAACAGGCCAAATGGCCTCCTTGTGTGCTGCGTAGCCTCACTAATCCCATTGTACCAATCACATTTAAGGCCGTTCCTGATCACTTCCTTGTATGGCTTTCCACCCGCATCCTTTTCCCCCCTCCAAACTCTACCTCCTCCTGTATCTGCCTCAGGAAAAGACTCTCCCAACTCACAACTCAAAATCCCAACTCTCCATCTTTTGATCCTTTATTCATTACAACATTTCTACAGATATCAATCTGCTCAACCACACCCTCACCTCCACCTTCGATTTCAGAGTCTCCATTAAAACCATTACTCTCTCTCACCCTAGCCATTTGCCCAGGTATAGTCCTCATCTCCACTCCCTCAAGTCCAAATGACACAGACTTGAAAGGATATGATGGACAACTGGTTTAGCTACCTTTCTCTAGTTTCTTTCCTCTCTCCACTTACACCCCTTCTGAGTTCACATTGTCCATGAAACACGCTGCCAGCTGTATCGATCCTATACCCACTAAATTGCTGACTGCCCAATTTCACCTCCCCGTCCCCGTGTTAGCTGATATTGTAAACAGTTGTCTCTCTTCAGGTTCTGACCCCTTCTCTTTCAAATCTGCCATCATCGCCTCTATCCCCAAGGAACGACTCTTCACCCCTCCGTCGTTAAAATCAGACTTTATTTTACAATGTTCCTGTGAGGAACTTTGGGATATTTTATGATGTTAAAGATGCTGTATAAGTACAGCATTGCTGTTGTTACATGGCTGTCTTGTGCTGAGGTTTGTTTGTCTCTTCGCTTTGTTCAAACAGGATTTCATATTAAGCCTGAGTTCATCAAGGAATCGGCGAAGTTCTACAACTCACAGCCGCAGGTTCTGACCGGTGTAAGCGCCAAGGACACGAACATGATCAACTCGTGGGTGCAGCAGATGACAGGCCGGAAAATTAAAACATTTTTGAATGAGGTTCCAAGTAACATTGTTCTGTTGCTGCTGAATGCCATCCATTTTAAAGGTGCGTGTGGTTTTATTCTCGACATCCCACAGCTAGACTCGCACCCTTTCCATCCTGTTTGATATTGATGGGTGACCGTCAATTCACACCTCAAACATTCAGTCACTAACTTTCTGAGCCACCCTCCTGAAGGAGTGGCTTTACCCTGGGGTACGGGCTCCACACACGCTGGGCACAGTCTTCCAATCTGGAGAATAAGTTGGGGGGCAGGGGCGAGAGCAGAAGTGAGCGTGACTCCCGCTCGGGGGTGGGGGGGCTGTCCACACACACTGGTAGGCTCATTAGATCTGCAGGGGTGGGCAAGAAGTTGGCCCTGCCAGTTCCTCCTCAGCTGGGCTATAGCCAGTAGTAGTCGCCAGCATCACTGTATGCATGAAGTAATCTGTGATCAAACTGCACTGTTCCATCTCGTCACCATATTCTGGCCCTGAACATTTCAACTGATGGAAAGACCAAGCTAGCCACTACCCAATCATCACATCATTGAACAACACTCCGCAAAGAGGAATACAACAGTGATGACTCGCTCCAAATGCAGCCAGTTGACAACCTTAAAAATACCTGGAAAAACTCAGCAGGTCTGACAGCATCTGCGGAGAGGAACACAGTTAATGTTCCGAGTCCGTATGAACTGTGTTCCTCTCCGCAGATGCTGCCAGACCTACTGAGTCTTTCCCGGTATTTTTATTTTTGTTTTGGATTTCCAGCATCCGCAGTTTTTTGCTTTTATTTAAGCTGACGACCTTGCCTGCTGCACGCTACTTAGAGGCAGTCGTAAATCCGAAAGCACCTATTGGTTAATTGGGAAGGGAGCTTAGTTCTGGAAAGCTGGCCTTTTAATGAAAATGCATGAGAAGCAGATGCACTTTCCAACACTTGCCCACTTTGCTTCATGCTCCTAGGAGCAACAGAATATTCTGCCCACTGACTCTCACTGGGCTACGGGTTCCACACACACTGACTCTCACTGGGGTATGGGTCCCACACACACTGACTCTCACTGGGGTACGGGTCCCACACACACTGACTCTCACTGGGGTACGGGTCCCACACACACTGACTCTCACTGGGGCACGGGTCCCACACACACTGACTCTCACTGGGTACGGGTCCCACACACATTGACTCTCACTGGGCTACGGGTCCCACACACACTGACTCTCACTGGGGTATGTGTCCAACATACAATGACTCTCACTGGGGTACGGCTTCCACACTCACTGACTCTCACTGGGGTACGTGTCCAACATACAATGACTCTCACTGGGGTACGGCTTCCACACACACTGACTCTCACTAGGGTACGGGTCCCACACACACTGGGAGGGGTTTTCCAGCTCCGCCCACCGCCAGGATCATCCTGTCCCGCAGAAAGTCAATGGACTTTTGCCTGGGCCACGATTCTCCCACAGTGGGTCCCGCCAGGAAGGATCCGGAATATCCTAGCCACTGACTCAAAGGCCAGACTTTTCTGTGTGAGGCCTCTGCCTGCGTTGGTGTCGCAGTCCAGTGTGATCCCTGGCACTACCCCCAGGCAGGGTTTCTTCACACTTTATGTCAACAACAAAAATTGAGATTTTTATAGCACCTTCATTGTAATGAAACATCCCAAGGAACTTCACAGGTGCATTTTGAAGCAAAATTACATGGCCAACCCCATGGGCGATATTAGGTCAGATGAGCATAAGCTTGTTCAAAGAGTGAGGTTTAAAAGTGCAGCTTAAAAACCAAGAGAGAAAACATGGAGAGTCTTAAGGAGGAATTTCAAAGGTTAGGGCTTCAGCAGCTGAAAGCATGACCACTCTTTGTTCTGCTGTCTCTCATTGCACACATCGTCCAGCCAAGAGTCCCAGTGTGTGAGCCATTATGCACAACCCAAGACCAGGGCTCATAAAATTAGAGAATCAGGCCATTCCACCCATTATTCTTGTGCTGGCTCTTTAAAATACCTATCCAATCAATTGCACTGCCCCCTCACTCCCCATAACCCTGAAAATGTTTCCCTTTCAAGTACTTGAAAGAGGTTGGTGTGCAAAATTATGGGTTTGTGGGTAATATATTGGCATGGACTGAGAACTGGTTAGCAGACAGGAAACAGAGAGTAGGCACTTTTTCAGAGTGACAGGTGGTGACTAGTGGGGTACCGCAGGGGTCAGTGCTTGGGCCCCAGCTATTCACAATATATATCAATGATTTGGATGAGGGAACCAAATGTAATATTTCCAAAACAAAAACAGAATTACCTGGAAAAACTCAGCAGGTCTGGCAGCATCGGCGGAGAAGAAAAGAGTTGACGTTTCGAGTCCTCATGACCCTTCGACAGAACTTGATTTCGAGTCCAAGAAAGAGTTGAAATATAAGCTGGTTTAAGGTGTGTGTGTGGGGGGGCAGAGAGAGAGAGAGAGAGAGAGACAGAGGTGCTTGTGTAGACAAACAAGCAGTGATAGAAGCAGATCATCAAAAGATGTCAGTGACAATGGTACAAAAGAACACATAGGTGTTAAAGTTAAAGTTGGTGATATTATCTAAACGAATGTGCTAATTAAGAATGGATGGTAGGGCACTCAAGGTACAGCTCTAGTGGGGGTGGGGGGAGCATAAAAGATTTTAAAATATTTAAAAATAATGGAAATAGGTGGGAAAAGAAAAATCTATAAAATTTATAGGGAAAAAAAAAGGGGAAAAAAGGGGGAAACAGAAAGGGGGTGGGGATGGGGGAGGGAGCTCACGACCTAAAGTTATTGAATTCAATATTCAGACCGGAAGGCTGTAAGGTGCCTAGTCAGAAGATGAGGTGTTGTTCCTCCAGTTTGCGTTGGGCTTCACTGGAACAATGCAGTAAGCCAAGGACAGACATGTGGGCAAGAGAGCAGGGTGGAGTGTTAAAATGGCAAGCGACAGGGAGGTTTGGGTCATTCTTGCGGACAGACCGCAGGTGTTCTGCAAAGCGGTCGCCCAGTTTACGTTTGGTCTCTCCAATGTAGAGGAGACCACATTGGGAACAACGAATGCAGTAGACTAAGTTGGGGGAAATGCAAGTGAAATGCTGCTTCACTTGAAAGGAGTGTTTGGGCCCTTGGACGGTGAGGAGAGAGGAAGTGAAGGGGCAGGTGTTACATCTTTTGCGTGGGCATGGGGTGGTGCCATAGGAGGGGGTTGAGGAGTAGGGGGTGATGGAGGAGTGGACCAAGGTGTCCCGGAGGGAACGATCCCTACGGAATGCCGATAAGGGGGGTGAAGGAAAGATGTGTTTGGTGGTGGCATCATGCTGGAGTTGGCGGAAATGGCGGAGGATGATCCTTTGAATGCGGAGGCTGGTGGGGTGATAAGTGAGGACAAGGGGGACCCTATCATGTTTCTGGGAGGGAGGAGAAGGCGTGAGGGCGGATGTAATATCTCCAAGTTTGTTGACGACACAAAGCTTGGTAGGAATGTGAGTGTTGAGGTGGGTGTTAAGAGGCTTCAAGGCGATTTAGATAGGTTGAGTTAGTGGGCAAATACACTCACCAATTCCCCTTTGAAAGTTGCTATTGAATCTGCTGCCACTGCCCTTTCAGGCAGTGTTTGAGATCACAGCAGCTCACTGTGTGAAATAAGTTCATCTTCCATCTGGTCGTTTGCCAACCAGCATAAATCTGTGTCATTCACTCATTGACCCCGCCCCCCCCAATGCAAACAGATTCTGCTTATTAACTTGATCAAAACCCCTCACCATTTTTAACTCTTCTTTTCACCTTCTCTGCCTTGAGGAGAAACATAATAACATAGAAAATAGGGGCAGGAGTAGGTCATTCAGCCCTTCGAGCCTGCTCCTCCATTCAATATGATCATGGCTGATCCTCTATCTTAACACCATATTTCCACACTCTCCCCATACCCTTTGATGCCTTTAGAGTTCAGAAATCTATTTATTTCCTGTTTAAATGTATTCAGTAACTTGGCCTCTGTGGTAGAGAATTCCACAGGTTCACCACCCTCTGAGTGAAGCAGTTTCTCCTCATCTTAGTCCTGAATGATCTACCCTGTATCCTGAGATTGTAACCCCTTGTTCTAGATCCCCCCACCCCCCCCCCCCCCCCCCCCCCCCCCCCCCCCCCCCCGGCCCCCAGCCAGAGGAAATATCACCCTGCATCCATTCTGCCAGCATTATTGTTCCAGTAATACTTATTTCCTTCAGTTCCTCCTTCTCACTAGACCAATCTCTCCTCATACGACAATCCTGTCATTCCAGGAATCAGTCAGGTGAACCTTCGCTGCACTCCCTCTATGGCAAGTATATCCTTTCTTAGGTAAGGAGACCAAAACTGCAGATAATACTCCAGGTGTGGTCTCACCAATGCCCTGTACAGCTGCAGTAAGACATCCTTGCTCCTGTACTCAAGTCCTCTCACAATAAAGGCCAACATACCATTTGCTTTCCTAACTGCTTGCTGCACCTGCATGCTTGCTTTCAGTGACTGGTGTACAAGGACACTCAAGTCCCTTGGTACATCAACATTTCCCTATCTATCGCCATTTAAATAATACCCTACCATTCTGTTTTTCCTAACAAATTGGATAACTTCACACTTATCCATGTTATACTGCATGTGCCATGTATTTTCCCACTCCCTCAACCTGTCTAGATCACCTTGAAGCCTCTTAACACCCTCCTCA
The DNA here is from genome assembly GCA_026770705.1 of Isurus oxyrinchus. NCBI lineage: Eukaryota > Metazoa > Chordata > Chondrichthyes > Lamniformes > Lamnidae > Isurus > Isurus oxyrinchus. The sequence continues at coordinate 140,266,521 of JANJGN010000010.1, forward strand.
CCACTCACACTCCCACCAAGTTTTGTGTCGTCAACAAACTTGGAAATATTACATTTGGTTCCCTCATCCAAATCATTGATCTATATTGTGAATAGCTGGGGCCCAAGCACTCATCCCTGCAGTACCCCACTAGTCATGGTCTGCCACTCCAAAAAAGACCCATTTATTCCTACTCTCTGTTTCCGGTCTGGTAACCAATTCTCAACCCATACCAATATGTTACCCCCCAATCCCATGTGCTTTAATTTTGTACACTAACCTCTTTGGGGGACTTTCTGAAAATCCAAATACGCCACATCCACTAGTTCTCCCTTATCTATTCTACTAGTTACATCCTCAAAATACTCCAGTAGGTTTGTCAAACATGATTACCTTTTCACAAATTCATGTTGACTTTGTCTAATCTCACTGATCTTTTCTAAGTGTCCTGTTATCACATCCTTTGTAATAGAGTGTAGCATTTTCCCTACTACTGATATTAGGCTAACCGGTCTGTAATTCATTGTTTTCTTCCTCCTTTTTTTAAATAGTGGGGGTACATTTGCCACCTTCCAATCTGGGACTGTTCCAGAATCTACAGAATTTTGGAAGATGATAACCAACACATCCACTATTTCCATGGCCACCTCCCTTAGTACCCTGGGATGTAGATTATCAGGCCTTGAGGATTTATCGGCTTTCAGTTCCATTAATTCCTCCAGCATTATTGTTCCAGTAATACTTATTTCCTTCAATTCCTCCTTCTCACTAGACCCTTGGTTCCCTAGCATTTCTGGGAAGTTATTTGTGTCTTTCTCCATGAAGACAGAACTAAAGTAGTTGTTTAATTGCTCTGCCATTTCCTTGTTCTTTATTATAAATGCTCTCGTTTCGGACAGTGAGGGACCTACACTTGTCTTCACTAATCTTTTTACATACTTATAAAAGCTTTTACAGTCTGATTTATGTTCCTTGCAAATTTACTGTCATATTCTATTTTTCCCCTCTTAATCAATCTCTTGATCCTCCTTTGCTGAATTCTAAACTGCTGCCAATCCTCAGGCTTGCTACTTTTTCCAGCAACTTTATATGACTCCCAAGTTCGTTCCTTGACATACTGGTCTAAAAAAACCATCTCATACACACTCCAGAATTCATTTGCCACAACATTATTGCTAATTTGGTTTGCCCAGTCTATATTAGATTAAAGTCACCCATGATTACTGTAGCATCCTCGTTACATGCATTTCTAACTTCCTGTTTAATGCCATGCCGTACCTTATCACTACTGTTTGGAGGCCTATAGACAACTCCCACTAATGTTTTCCACCCCTTGTTGCTTCTTAGCTCCACCCAGACTGATTCTATATCTAGATTTTCTGAGCCTATATTGTCTCTCACAATTGTACTAATTTCATCCTTAAATAACAACGCCATCCCACCTCATTTTCCTTTTTGCCTGTCCTTCCTAAATATCAAGTACCCTTGGATATTCAGTTCCCAGCCTTGGTCACCCTACAGCCATGTCTCCGTAATCACAATCATATTGTACCCATTTACATCTATTTGCACTGTTAATTTGTCTATCTTATTGTGAATGCCCTATGCATTCAGATACAGTGCCTTTAGACTTGATTTTTTAACATACTTACGCATGTGTTTTGTACTATGGCCCTATTTGCTGCTAACCCTTGTTCCCTCTGCCTTCCACTTTTGCTTTCTACTTTTCAGTCTTTCATTCCTATTTTTGTTAACCTCTCTTGTGTCTCCCCACTTAGGTTCCCATCTCCCTGCCACTCTAGTTTAAACCCTCCCCCACAGTACTAGTGAATACCCCTGCGAGAATATTGGTCCCGGTCCTGCTGGGGTGCAACCTGTCCAGCTTGTATAGGTCCCATCTTCCCCAGAATCAGTCCCAATGCCTCAGGATCTAAATCCCTCCCTGCTACACCATCTCTCCAGCCATGCATTCATCTAGTCTATTCTCCTATTCCTGATTTCGCTGTCACATGGCACTGGCAGTAATGCTGAGATTACTACCTTTGAGGTCCTGCTTTTTAATTTATTTCCTAGCTCCCTATATTCTGCTTTCAGGACCTCATCCCTCTTTTTACCTCTGTTGTTGATACCAATATGGACCACGATCTCTGGCTGTTCACCCCCCCCTTCAGAATGTCTGCAGCCGAGCAGTGACATCCTTGACCCTGGCACCAGGGGGGCCACATACCATCCTGGAATCTCGTTTTTGGCCACAGAAACATTGATCTGTTCCCCTTATGATAGGGGATTCTATCACTATTGCTCTCCCACTCTTTTTTTCTCCAACTGTGCAGCTGAGCTACTTGAGGTGCCACGGACTTGGCTCTTGCTGCATTCCCCCGAGAAACCATCTCCCAGAGCATATCCAAAACTGCAAATCTGTTGGAGAGGGAAATGGACACAGGGGACTCCTGCACTACCTTCCTAGTATTTTTACCCTGCCTGGCAGCCACCCAGCCCCTTTGTGCCTGTGCACTCTTTACCAGCAATGTGATCACCTCACTGTTCATGCTATCTATGAAGATCTCAGCCCTGTGGATGCTGCACAGTGACTCCAGCTGCAGCTCCAGCTCCAAAAGCTGGGTTTTGAGTAGCTGCAGCTGGAGACACTTCCTGCACACGTGGTCACCCTGGGCACTGGAAGTGACCCTGACTTTCCACATCGCACAGGAGGAGCATTCCACATGGTTGAGCTGCCCTGCCAAGACTTACTCTTAAATTACTCTCTTTACTTTTACTTCCTCTAGTTTAGACAATATTAAGGACAGAAGAAATACTCACCAGGTCCTATTACCATGGCTGCTGCTCTCCTAACTGAGGAAAGCTAGAAAATGAAAGGATCCCTCCTTCCCTCTTCACCAAACTTCCTCTCTCACCAAACTCCAAATTAAGCACTGTAATGCAGCCCAAAGCAGAACCCCAGGGCAGACAAAAAGAATAATTCCAGTTTCTTCAAGATCAGAAAAAAATAGCAGGAAGAATTACTGAGCAATTTTGTATTTCATTCCAACACACATAGGGTTGTGGCAAGTTCAGTTTGATCCCCGTGCGACCTCCGAGGATACTTTTTACAAGGAGGATGGTAGCTCCAAACAAGTGGCTATGATGCAGCATCCCAAATATCCCATCAGCAGTTTCCATGATGATGATCTGCAGATTGAGGTGAGCACCACTTCCCACAATGACTGTTTCCGTTCATTTCCTGTTTGCCCTTTGATCTCTGACCTTGACAAATTGTGACCCTTTTCTGTGCCAACTATTCCTTATGGTGACCCTGTCAAAAAGCTTCTCCACCCATGGTCCATGGTGTTATCCCATCATCAGTTAGAGACCCTGTGACTGGGGGAGTCCAATGATACCAATCCTGCATTGGGTTGATACTGAGCTTGGGGGAGGGGCAACAGCTGAGATCACATATGGTAATCAGTAGAGATCAGTCCAAATAACTAAGTTTGTAATTGTCTAGGTGGAAGTTTGGTGCTCAGGCCCCATCACAGTGAGTAAGAGGAAAGACTTGCATTTCCGTAGCATCTTTTTTGACCTCTTCATAGAATGATATGGCGCACAAAAGGGCTATTTGACTCACTGTAACTCTTTGGTATAGCTTTCTCTAGGCTTGTAATAGTTTTCTTTTCGAGTATTTGTACAAACTAAATAGGCTCAAAAAAGGAGGGATGGCCTCCGCTGGTTCATATCTTCTAATATCCTCAGGATATTCCAGCCAATGAAATGCAGTCTTGTTGTAATATTGGAAGCATGGCAGCCAATTTTCACAAAACAAGGTCACTCAAACAGCAATGAGGTCAGTTACCAGATCATATGTTTTTAAGGATGTGGGTTGAGGGAAAACTCCCTTTCTCTTCCTCAAGTAGTGTTATGGGATCTTTTACATCCATGAAAGAGTGCAGCGGGGCTCTCTGTTTAAAGACGGCTCCACTGAAACTGTAACCTCCTTCAGTGCTATACAGGGGCTAGCAGCTTAGACTATAGGCTCAGGTCTCTGATGTAGGACTCAAAGCTGCAACCTGCTGATTGAGAGTCGAGATGAAGATCAGACCTTCATCATAGATTATAAGATCGTGGGAGGAAGAGCAGGAGGAGTCCATTCAGCCCCTCCAGCTGCTCCACCATTCAATAAGACCATGGCTGATCTTTAATCTCAAATCCACTTTCTGCACAATCAATGTATCCCTCAATCCCCTCAGTGTCCAAAAATCTATGGATCTCAAGTCTTGATATACCCAACAACAGAACATCCCCAGCTCTCTGGGGTAGAGAATTCCAAAGATTCACAACCCTCGAATGAGGAAGTTTCTCCTCATCTCAGTCCCGAGACTGTGTCCCCGTTTTTTCAATTCCCCAGCCAGTGGAAAAATTTCCTCAGCATTTCCCCTGTCAATTTTCCATTGGGATCACCTCACATTCTTTTAAACTCCATGGAATATAGGCCCATTTTCCTCAACTTCTCCTTGTACAACAACCCCTTATTCCAGGAATCAGTCTGGTGAACCTTCGTGGCAATCGCTCCAATGCAAGTATACCCTTCCTTTGGTAAAGAAACCAAAACTGCACACAGCACTCAAGGTGTGGTCATCGGATGAAGAGTCATCATTGATGTGAAACATTGGGCGGAATTTTCCGAGCCCGCTGGCAGCAGCTGTGATAGGTGGTGTGTGTGGAAAATATGGCGGGACCCACCTCACAACAGCGTGAAGGCAGGTCGCGATTTTCCACTCAGCCCGCTGACAGCGGGCCACGTTTCCCACCATCGGTCAGCGGGGAGGTAATTGTAATACATTAACATATAATTAAAAGGCCAGCCCGCCAGGCTCTTGGAACCCCGCAGTATCGTCCGTCCATGTCGGTGGGAAACACGCTGGCATGTTTCAAAACAGCACACAGGCAACGTGAACTTGGCAACCTTCACTTTGGGGGAACTGAGGCTCGCCTGTTGTTTACAGGCCTCCCGAGGTGGGTGGGTGGAGGGGGGAGGGGGGGGGAATACCTGGCCCCACAGGTGACTGCTGAGGGTGGGGATGTCTGGGGGGAAGTGCTGACCAGTTTTGGAGACGACTGCTGAGGGCAGGGGAGTCAACTGCTGCCCTGGCGCTGCATCCCTCCTGCAGCATGAGAGAGAGACGCAAAGGCAATCGAGGTGGGGGTCAGAGTGAGTGAGGGAAGTGGCCATGCATTAGGGACACCCCCTGTATAAACTGTCTCAGTTGCAGGGGCCTGGTCAGATCAGGCGCAGCCAGAGTGATATGATTGGGGTCGGGCTCCTAGCCTGCTTGCCCATGCAAGCATCATGGAGACAGCAAAGGGCCACCAAGCGCTCCAGAGCTTACTCCACCCCTGCCGCTGACCCCACGCCCCCAGCACAGACTACAAGTCCACCACCACTTAATTGGACCGTGGAGCAGTTGGACTGCACACGTTGTACAATCTCCTCACCAACACTGGCCATGTAGCATCACTGCTGGATTCACAGCCCCTTGCAATCTCAGCATCCCGTTGGACCAGTGTCCCCTATGTCACAGGTGGACAGGGCAGCCATGCAGCACACTCATCTCTGGCCACCCGAGAGGTGACCAGCACCCTCCGGGAAGCATTAAGGGGCGGTTACACAGGGCCAGGAAAGGTGCTAAATACAGTCATGATAACCATGTCTCTCTCTCTCTTATGCTGCAGGAGGACCACGTCAGGATCATGGATCCTGGTGACCTAGCTGTATGCCTGATGGCCTATAGAGAGCGCAGAAGGCGGAGGAGAGAGTGACTGAGGCTTCTGGCTGCACAAAGGCAGGAGCAGTAACCTCATAAAGAAGGAGCAGCAGGGGCTCCCGCACACGCTGCCCAGGAGCGACAGCGAGCCCTGGCTGGTTGGTGCCTAGCGACACCCAGGGTCTGTAGATGCCGCCTGCCATTCCTGCAGATGACTAAGAACTAGTATCGACTGCACATGTCTAGGGACCTGGTGGCTCACATCTGCCACTCACTGCAGGACTTTGGCACCAAGGGGACATAGAGGGTATCCACTGCCAGTGGCTGTGAAAGTGACTGCGGCGCTCAATTTCTATGCCAGTGGCTCCTTTCAGGGCTCCACAGCTGACCTCTGTGGGATTTCACAATCTGCCACCCACAAATGCATCCATGAGGTTACAGATGCCATCTTCTCCATGGCACACAGCTTTGTGCATTTTGCCCAGGACTGGGACAGCCAGGATGCAAGGGCCCTGATCTCGGGATTCCCACAGGTGCAGGGTGCGATTGACTGCACCTCATGTGGCGCTCAGGTCTCCATCGCTACACTCAGTGGACTTCATCAACCGCAAGGGCTTCCACTCACTGAACGTGCAGCTGGTGTGCGACCACCAGAAACACATCCTGCAGGTATGCGCACGGTTTCCAGGGAGTGTGCACGACACCTACACCCTGAGTCGCTTGCAGATCCCTGCAGTCTTCCAGAGTCCACAGAGGCTGCAGGGATGTCTCCTTGGGGACAAGGGCTACCCACAGAGGCCATGGCTGATGACACCCGTGTGGTGACCTCAGACTGCAGCAGAGCGACGCTATAATGAGGCCATGCAGCAGCTCGCAACTTGGTGGAGCAGACCATCGGGATGCTGAAGATGATGTTCCGGTGCCTGGACGGGTCTGGTGGAGCCCTGCAATACAGTCCACAGAGGGTGTCACACATCATCATCGTCTGCTGTACCCTTTACAACCTGGTGCTGCAAAGGGGAGATGAGCTGGCTGAGGAGGAGATGGTGGGGCTGCACATACCCTCGGATGAGGAGGACACTGACGGGGATGAGGGTGAAGGGGTCCTCAATGGAGACGATGACGGGAATGAGGCTCTCGTAATGGCTAGACGAGGCAGGCACACTCAGGAGGCCCTCATAGCTGCCAGATTTGTAGAGGATGATGATAACATGCAGTGAGGAGACCCCACAGATCCACCTCACATCACAGTTGTGAATGTTTAACTCCAGTCTGGCTTTTGGCAGTGCAAATACCCTCTGAGGATGCTCTTGTCATGGAGATGCAGTGGAGGCCCTAATAATCACTCGATCGCAGGAGGATGATGGCAACATGCAGTGAGGACACTCCATAGATCTTCACCTGGCCTCTGAGAATGTCTGACTCCTGTCTGGCCGAGGGCAGCTCGCTTGCGCTCCATGATCAGGGCCATCTCAGAGACGCAGCCATGAAACTTTAGATGCATCTGATGCTGTGTCCGCCTTCAGCACCTCAGCCCTTCAGGAGCTGGTGCACAGCATCACTGGTCACAGATGCTGGTGTGATGGGGACCAGCCCCACCTGAAAGATGCTGAGAGCACACAGAGAGAATGATGGAACTCTATGGTGCCTGCCTACGACATTCTGGCAGCAATGACCAGCACCGTCAAGGTGCAGGCATCAGTTATGTGTCCAGGGAGTGTGAGGCCGGACCATCACTGTGGTCTGAAGGCTGCACAGAGCACAGGGAAGAGGCTCTGGACTGGGACACCTGCCTTTATCTTGTGTGAAAGGTTTCACATCTGAGTGACAAGAACAAGGAGCTATAGGCAGGGAGACAGTTTTAGGAGTTTATTGACAATAGTGAACATTATGTACAAGTGATTAACATACGTGCCCAGGCTGTGCAACTAACTCTCCTTAACTGTCCTAACCCTGCTGCTATGTCTTGGTGCTCCCTGGACATCCACGGTGGGTGGAGGCAGCCTGCTGACTGTGATGTCCTGTCTGTGATGACTTTGGCAGGCATCCTCTGGAGGGTCGAGACCTGGAGGGCCCCGGCCTGCTTTCAGGATCCTGCTGTTTGGCAGTGGTACCCTCCTCGGCCTGTGGAGCTGGAGCTGCTGAGGTCATAGGAAGAGGGGATTCGGATGGGCTGGATACTCCTGGAGTCACCTGGGTGAATGGCCCAGGGATGTGCACCTGCTGATCCTCCTCCCTATGGGCACCTGAGGGCCTCAGGCTGACTCCATGAGCGGAAGGGATAGCTGGAGTTAGATCGAGCTGCCCAGCACCCGACTCGCGTACAGACTATTGGAGGCCAACTATGGCAATGCAGCAGTGCAAGGTGACATCCTGGACCAAGGTCTCCGTGGCGGCCGCCATCCTGCCAGTGTTGACCTCGGTGCGTTGGCATGCCGGCGCTATCACCTCAGCTCCATCCATTGTGCCTTGCAACCTGAGGGCAGTAGACATCCCTTCCTGATGTTCCCGAGCTTGCCTTTGCAGCTCCAGCAACTGTGACGTGACTGAGTCCAGAGGCTTGTCATCTGACTCGGACTCAACAACTTTCTGGCCTCCAGCAGTCCTCTGAGTGCTGGGGACCTGGGAAATCCCTGCCTCCACCTGCTGTGGATTAGACAGTGCAATGTGCTCACCAGATTGTGATCCCGAGGCTACTGTAAAGTTAGGACCCACCGAGGTGTGTGTCTGTGCACTGGTGGAGGGTGTGGGTGAGCGCTGTGACGGGATTTCAGGGAGGGTGCCTTCAGATTCCTCTTCAGAGGTTTCTTCAGGGCTTGATTGGAGGCCCTGGGCCATGGACTCTGTCTGCTGCTTCCCAGAAGTGCCTGCGAAAGTGAGGGGAGATAATTAGTACACGGCAGCGGGCTGTGAAACAGGACACATCACTCACAGGTTGTCTGATGGATGTTGCACTGCTGGATCCTCACTTGGTAGAGCAGCACTGATTTCACCATCAGCACAGGACCGGCCCCAGTCATCACTGGCCAGCTGGATGGCTCTGATTTCAAAGTCCATGAGAACTTTGAATTTCGGTATCCCTCCACCTGTCTGCGACCTATCCCTCCTGTTGTGAGCCAGCTTGTCCTGCATGAATAAGGATGGGAAGAGTGTATCAGGATGCCTGCAGGGCCAGATGATAAGTATGCCTGGCCTGTGTGGGTGGTGAGTGGTCCCATGGATGGGATGAGGACAATGATGGTGAGTGTGAGAGTGTGAATGGTGATGTCCCTTGAACTGGCAGTGAGTGAGGGCCCTGTGGGTGTGTGATGGGTTTGAGAGTGTGTGGGTTGAGAGTGATGAGAAGAGTGACTTACCCTGATGGAATGGAGGAGATCATTCATACCTTTTGTAGCACTGGGTGGCTGTCCTCTTCTGAAAGGCTTTGGCGCTGACCACCGTTGCCATTACCTCCAAAGCCAGGTGGGTGACTTTGCTGCCCATCCTGTGGTCAGAGTGGGGGGTAGAGCACGTTCCAGTGGCCTCCATGGCACCCAGCAGTCGCTCGAGGGACCCGTTGTTGAAGTGGGGTTGGGGGGGGGTGGGGGGCTACATCCTTTTGCCTTTGTAGACCATGTCTCCCAGGTAGCGGTGGTGAGCTGGTGGTGATGAGCACTTTGCTGGCGGCTGCCTTTTAAAGATGGCGGCTGCTGTGATGCAACAGGTGATGCAAGCGGGCGAATGAGAGTCTGCTCGCCATAGAAACGGTGTGTTTTGCAGGAGTGAATATATAATGAGGCAGGCTCAGAAAGTTGTGGCATGAAAACCCACCATTTTCATCGGCGGCTAGGACTCCATTTTAACCGCCCGCTACCGCACTTGGTGCAATTCTGGGACAATTCAGTCCATTAACTCTGTTTCTCTCCACATGCACTGCCTGACCTGCTGAGTATTTATTTCCAGCATTTTCAGATTTCTCCTTTCTTTGCCTCTTAGGGGCACACATGTTTACTTTTAATAATTTACATACTTGTAAAAACTCTTTGCAATTTTTTTTTGCAATATTGTTGTTCTTTCGCACAATGCTACCCTTGTTCTGCTATTATCACATTCTGCTTTCGTACCTTTACGCCACTATCAGCACCTTTTTAGTCCTTACCACTACCATTAATACTCCCTTTGCCTTTTGGTTCATGACACCTTTGTCAATCTCTCCTTTGCCCCCACCTATCGCTGGCCTTCTATCCAGCTTCCCGCACCCCCCGCCCTTAAACAGTGTAAATTTCATCACATTTCTGCTTCTCTTTAGCTCTGAAGGAGGGTCATACGGGTTCGAAACGTTAACTCTGTTTCTCTCTCCAGAGAAGCTGTCAGGCCTGCTGAGTTTTTCCAGCATTTTGTGTTTTTGTGCAAAAATTTTTTATGTTTTGCTAGTTTACTCTCATTTTCTTTCTTCTCTTCCTGTATCAGTTTCTTGGTCCTCCATTGCTGAAATCTAAAATCCTCCCAATCCTCAGCGTAACTATTCTTTTTGGCAACATTATAAACCTCTTTTTTTAATCTAATGCTATCTGTAAATGTGATTGTTAGGCACAATTGGATTACTTTTCCTGGTGTTTTTATTTCTTAAGGGAATATATGTTGCAAATTATGAATTAATTATTTAGCGTTGTTGTAAAAGGAGACATTTTGGTGAAGCTTTTCATCTTGCACTCAGCAAGAATACCAATTCTAAAGGGAACAACAATTTACACTGCATGAGGAGAGAGTGCTGATTGGTTGGCAAGTGGACAGGTGATTGGTCAAGGCGTTGCCTTGGAGTACTCAACTTAATTCTTTAAATGTTCTCCATTGCCTATCAATCATCAAATCTTTTAATCTACTTCCCCAATCTAGTTTAGTTAATTCACCCTCATACCTACACAGCTCGTTTTGTTCAGGTGTAAGACCCTCAAATGCCTGTGCACTTCTGTTTCTCACGCGAATGATCCCACCTGCATGGACAGTGAATTTTTTTTTAGAATTCATTTACGGGATATGGGCTTCTCTGGCTGGGCCAGCATTCATTACCCATCCCTCGGTGCCCTTGAAAAGGTGATGGTGAGCTGCCTTCTTGAACTGCTGCAGTCCCTGTGGTGTAGGTACATCCACAGTGCTGTTAGGAAGGGCGTTCCAGGATTCTGACCCAGTGACAGTGAAGGAACAGTCGATATATTTCCAAGTCAGGATGGTGGGTGGCTTGGAGGGGAACTTCCAGGTGGTGGTGTTCCCATCTATTTGCTTGTCCTTCTAGATGGTAGTGGTTGTGGGTTTGGAAGGTGCTGTTGAAGGAGCCTTGGTGAATTTCTGCAGTGCATCTTGTAGATGGTACACACTACTGCTACTGTGCTTCGGTGGTGGAAAGAGACAATGTTTGTGGAAGAGGAGTCAATCAAGTGGGCTGCTTTGTCCTAGATGGTGTCCAGCTTCTTGAGTATTGTTGGAGCTGCACTCATCCAGGCAAGTGGGGAATATTCCATCACTCTCCTGACTTGTGACGTGTAGATGGTGGACAGGCTTTGGGGAGTCAGGTAGGGTTGCCAACCCTCCTGGAATGGCCAGGAACCAGCTGGGATCGGCCTCAATCTCCTGTGGCCACATAAATCATTCTGGGAGCACGACTGGTTGGCAAGTGGACAGGTGATTGGTCAAGGCTCCCGGCAACAGCTGGCAGCCAATCACAGCCTGTGGTCGAGTACCAACTGACCCGCCAGGACAGATTGCTAGCTAATCAGAGCTTGTGCTCGGGTACCACCGGATCTTCCCTATGTTAGGGACCATGTTCAGGTACTCACTGATTTTCCCTATACTAGGAACCTACTTCCCCATGGAAAAGCTGACTGAGGATGGTGGATGATCAGTGCTTCAGTCAGTTGAGGCAATGCCCATTCAGTTTGCAGAGCTGGAAGAACAGGAGCTGGTTATGAGCCAAGTATCGGCTCAGCTGAGACTAGTTGGATGTTAGTATAGTGATTATTTAGTGTTATTAATGGTATTAATTAGTGTCGGATTGAAGTGGTGGTGTCCGGGCGGACTGTGGTGTGCTGCGGGTTTCCGTCCCCCCAGAGCAGCTGGCAGAGAAAGGAAATGTTCAGACTCAGTAGCAGAATTTAGTGCAGACAGGTTCACTCCCTCTCACTCAGTATCACACTTACTGTTCACAGTCGATGGAAACAGCCAATGTGACTCAAGAACGGGTGACCAGCTTGACAGAAAAGCTGGGTGGAGCACAGCCTGCAGCTGCTTTCCACTGAATCTTTGTAGCTGCCAATCTCACATGTATTACATTGATCAATATAAAATATACGGCACAGAGAGAGGCCCATGTGGCTCAGCTAGCCTGTATTGTGACATCACTTTCACTGATGTCTCCCAGAATATGGCCAGCCAGAATTGGCAACCTTAGAGTCAGGAGGTGAGTTACTCACCACAGGGTTCCTAGCCTCTGACCTGCTCTTGTAGCCACAGTATTTATATGACTAGTTCAGTTCAGTTTCTGGTCAATGGTAACCCCCAGGATGTAGATTGTGGGGGATTCAGTGATGGCTGGAGAGATGGTTAGATTCTCTCTTGTTGGAGATGGTCATTGCCTGGCACTTCTGTGGCACGAATGTTACTTGTCACTTATCAGCCATTAATGGAAATGATGAATACTTAGTGAGATGGGATGTGTGCTGGTAAAAAGTAGAATGGGCCCTTTGTTACTCACAATAAGAGATTGTGGTGGAAGAATTAATCCAGGCTGATCTTTTGGTTCAAGCTGGTTTATTTTCAAGACAACTTCTCAGTGCTACTGACTTCCAAGTGGCTTCCACACAAAGTGTTCCAGCTGTATCTTTTTATTCTGTTTAGATGGGATAGTCAATGCCCATTACCTGTTTAACTGACAATTGGTCTTTAACCAGGTGATTGCCAGGCAGTGAGATTATTTATACATTGACAGATTCCCCTCTTCTCTTTTGTAAACTTTGAAAAAAAACTTAAAGCGCATTAAGAGATAATGTCACATATTTCCTCATCTATAGTTCCTGTATATCCTTTACCAAATATATCTAAACAATTATAAAACAAAAAAGTTATTTTTTCCCATTGAATCATTATAACATAAGACATCCCTCTTCCAATACATTTAAAAATTTCTTAGAGCAAGCACTTCTCTTTGTAAAATAGTCAGATAGTTGGTGACTTGTGTCAACCCATTTTATCTTAGAGATCTCTCTTCTCTAACATTTCTCTTGTGCTATTTTCGGTCTATTCTTAGTCTTTTTTCAGTGACACTTTTAGTGGAAGGAACATTGTCCCAAAGAGACCGGTTATCAACATAACATTCTATGTATGGGCAAACGTTTCCCACATTGCCCCTTATATAATATTTCCGTCAGTATGTTGGATAAATAAACCCCCATAATCTAAAGCTTCCACAAAAGCTAGGGTATCAGCAGCTAAGGAACTTTTTACTACCCTTTTTATTTTCTTGGCCTCCCAAGCCAGTGGGCAACATTTATCATTCTTTCCCACCAAGAATATGATAAACCCTGCCGTGCTAGTGCTAGAGTGCAATCTGGAAGATTGACATGTGAAGCATTGTTAAAAATGACCAACCTTATATCTTCTGGATCACTCAAGGCTGGAAACTTCAGCACACATGTCAGAATTTAATTTTTTTTAGTGTTTTATTTGCTCTCAGAACTTGGTCAACTATAGCTTGTTTTATCGTGATACTCAGCTCCAACACATCATAACTAGCATTAGGCCTAGCCTGAGTGCACAACCAGTTCAATTGTCCAATCAAGCTTCTCAACTCCTTTTCTTCCTTGGTAGCAAGATCCTTTTTTTTGTGAGGACCTACCACAAGTTATTGGGATATAGCTAACATTTTCTAGATAAGATTGTTGATTCAATGCCACTCCTAACTTGCTCTGCTTAATGTCTAAACCTATGTATTTAAAGGTCCCTGGAGCCTGACTTCAGACCTGGAATTCCTTCTTTATCTTCTCTGTATTACCCATTGTTCAAATTCTACAGATCCTCCCCACAGAAAATCATCAACATGCATGATAAAGATTCCAGTTAGTTTCTCCTTATGATACCAGTGGAACATCACGGGTTCTGCCTTTAACTGAATGCAACCTATTTTCAATAGGACAGACCTCATGGAAAAATACCAAACTCTTGATGCATCATTCAACCCATAAACACATTTCTTCCATTTCTGTAGCTTTCCTTCTACATCCCTGGCTTCTTTGGGTGGTTTCAAAAAAGCTTCCCTTTGATACTTCTCTCCCTGTAAAAATGCAGCCTTTACATCAGTCAGTTTGCACTCCCAGGAATAGGGGATTAAAATAGCTATAAAAAATCTTCAAACTCACTTTCCCCACAGTAGGCGAGTCCACTCTGACATCCTGATCTCGCAGTGTCTCTTCAAAGGGCTACTAATCTCGCTTTGGCCTTATAAAGGAGTACCTTTTTTGTACAGATCCATCTGAGAGCTAAAGCTGGCTGTCCTCTGTCAGGTATTTCAGAAGATACCCCAAATTCCTTCCGTTTGGCTTCCTTTATCAACTTACTTTCCAATTTATTAGCAGCTTCTAGAATCTCTCTTGTCATAAGGACTTCTACTTCTATTGAGATGGCTCGCTTGCTCTCTTGTCCTCATTCTTGTTAAGCTATGGCCTCTATTCACATTCCTCTCCCTTTCTAGGCTGCTACTATATATGATCATCCTCCCAGGCAAACAGAACCCCGATTGCAAGTCCGTGATTTTTTTCTAGAGTCACGACCACTTTCTGGTCCACTGTCAGAACTCATACTGCGCATTCTGGGTTTCTATATCTTTACCTCGGTTTGCCAATTGATAGGTCTTGTCTCCTGTCCTTCATCCTGCACATTTAGCCAATATTTTTATTTACCAGTGGCCTTTCCTGCTCCCACTATGATGGTGGCATCCCTCCACACACTGGTCCCTTCTGGCATGTATATTGCCCTTTGTAAAGGTATATTGAGTACCAATTAACCATGAAGAATGTACCCTAACAGTTTGATTGCCGTGTTGCACAACTACTACTTTACCATTAGTCCCTATTACCGTGCCAGGTCCTTTCCCTTCTGGCCTGGCCTTCCCTTTTATAATATACCATGTCTCCTTCTCTAAACTGTATTCCCGATGGTCTTATGCAGTGCCGTAGGGCCCTCTGAATTTTCTCTGAAACCTCAACTTTAATGAAAGCTCTTCTGCCCACATGCAAAGCGTTCAAATGAGCAGAAAAAGGTGGAGCTATTGCTAGCCCCTTCTAGGGCAGAGGGAGCATCTGACAGCACTGAAGGTACCTTCGGATTTCTTCCATACACCAACTGGTAGGGACTCTACCCCACCTCCCCCCCCCCCCAATGAGGGTAAAGGGAATAAAAAGATAAACAGAAAAACTGAGATGAGGCAGATGGAATGGGAGAAGACTGGGTCTGGGGAACAGCCCCTAAGACAGAGTGGTTGGACTAAATGTTCTGTTTCTGTGATGTAAATTTGATGTAATTCTATGTCTGCTAACAGCTACTATTACAGGATGATTCCAACATGAATTGACACTTTCAGAGGAGAAGTTGGAGACAGATTGAAATGAAATGATGGGTTAGGGAGTTAGGATGATGATGATAATGGAGTCTGATGTTGTTATCTCTAAACCAGGTGATTGATATGTGACTCTCTTAAGGTGTTAATGGAGTCTGATGTTATTACTCTCTTAGGTTGCCAGATTATCCTTCAAACAGAACATGAGCTTCATTGTTGTGAAGCCGATGGTACCTGGGAGACTCAACAGCATCGTGTCCAAGTTAAATATCACTGAGCTGCTGGGTCACTTTTTCAAGGCTCGCCCAATGCCAGTCAAGATGCCAAAACTCAACATAAATTTTGACGTGGAACTCCGTCTAGCCTTGAAGAGTCTTGGTATGTAACCCTGTTCTCAAATACATTTCTAACGTTCTTGAACCGCGAGCTAATCTCTAATCCACTCAAACTTCCCATTGGGCCAAATCCTCTCTCCCAACAAAAGCAAAGCCAAAAGTGTGGAAGTGACTCAAAAACCTTCATTGCGTTGGTGAAGTCTGACTGAGTAAGTGTGTGTGTCAGTGTGTGAGTGTGTGAGTGTGTGTGTCAGTGTGTGAGTGAGTGTGTGGTGTGTCAGTGTGTGAGTGTGTCAGTGTGTGAGTGTGTGTGTGTGTGTGTCAGTGTGTGAGTGTGTTTGTCTGTGTGTGTGTGTGTCAGTGTGTGTGTGTGTGTGTGTGTGTGTGTGTGTCAGTGTGTGAGTGTGTTTGTCAGTGTGTGTGTGTGTCAGTGTGTGAGTGTGTGTGTGTCAGTGTGTGTATGTGTCAGTGTGTGAGTGTGTGTGTGTCAGTGTGTGTGTGTGTGTGTGTGTGTCAGTGTGTGTCAGTGTGTGAGTGTGTGTGTCAGTGTGTGAGTGTGTGTGTCAGTGTGTGACTGTGTGCGTATCAGTGAGTGTGTGTGCCATTGTGTGTATTTGTGTTCGTGAGTGAGGGTGTGCTTTAGTGAGTGGGTGAGTGTGAGAGTGTTTGTGAGTGTGTGTGTATGACTGTGAGTGTGTGTATGTGTGTGTTTATGTGTGTGTGTGTGAGAGAAAGAGTGGGTGAGTGTGAGAGCATTTGTGTGTGAGTGACTGTGAGAGTGACTGTGAGAGTGAGTGTATAAGGGTGAGTATGTGTGTGTGTGAGAGTGTGTGTGAGGGTGTCAGCATGAGTGTGAGGTGAGCTTGCTCTGTCTAACAGACACTGATGGTCCTGACAGAGTCACCCCCACTTTCAGCCACTCAATGCCCTGACCAGTGAAGTTATTCCATTTTCTCTCATCCCTGCTCTCTGCTGTTCTAGGCCTCGGTAACCTTTTCACTAACCCGACCCTGAGCAAGATCTCATCCGATCCCCTATTTGTGTCAAGTGTTCAGCACAAGGCGACAATGGAGTTGAAGGAGGAAGGAGTAGAAGCTGCCGCTAGCACAGGCATTGCTGTCAGTCGCTCCTTCATGCAGTGTAACATCAACCGGCCATTCTTCTTCATCATCCGGGATGACATCTCCGGGATTCCAATCTTCCTTGGGACCATCAAAGACCCGAAACCATGGGATCAGAGGGGATCCCAGGACAAGTTGATGGTGAATCTCGAGAGAATGAGGAAGGCAAAGGCGCCAGTGGATCCCAAGTGAGATCCCAGCTGGGATCTGTCATCAACAAACGATGTCAATCCGATCTAGTGATGTCCGGTTGGAGATTTTTTTTTTAAACAAATGAATAAACAATAATTCACATTCTGTGCCCTGGTTTGCTGCAATCATTTGGCTGTGAATTGGTGATAAATTAAATGAGTCTCCCAGACTGTTATACAGGAAGTAGATAGGGATAGTGAGGTGATGAAGACTGTGGCCTGAATTTCACGTTGGCTGGCACTCCTGACATCGGTGGGATAGAGCATGTTGACACTGGGAGGGGTTCCCGACATCATCAGGCTGTATCAGGATGTTCGGTTGGGCGGGAGGGCCTAAGTGTTAGCAGGCCATCTGCATCAATCAAAGGGCCAATTGGGGCAATTAAGTAGGAATTGCACAGCAATTTTGAGAGATTTGTGCATTTTTGCAGTCAGCGCACAAGCTGAACGGGCAGGCAGGGAACACACTATTTGCACTTTCTCAGTCCAGGGTGGGATACAAGGCTAAGGATGAAGCGAGAAGTGTGGAGGTAGGGGGATATATTTCTCGTGTAAGCCTGGACTCTCTTGTTTGCCCTGTGAACTGTATTGCTCACGTCTTCTGTAAGTAAGGAGACTTCTGTCCTTGAAGAGGCAGTTACAGACTGGTCACAGCACCATCCAGTCAGCACCCCAGTAATGCAGAAGGTGCAAAATGGGGATTCTCACATCAGGTAGAGGCTCTTCCTCAGGTGAAGGGGAGAGAGCAAGAAGGGAGAGGAGGTCAGCTGCCCAGAGACATCATCAGCATGTCTGCCCGTATGACCAAGCAGCACACCCTGAAGGGGTTGAAGGCCAGCAAAGCTTGCAAGGGAGTAGGGACAGGCATTATCCAGCTGGAAGAGTGTACAGAGTTAGACCAGACATGACCAAGATGCAGCAGATGGACCCGCCTCTCAAGGGAGACAGTGACGTCCATCTGTGAGGTGATAGAGCCTGAGATCGCATCCAACTGTGTGGGTGGGCACCCAAGGCCGGCAGCGCTAAGGGTGACCGTCGCCCTCCATTTTTATGCCTCAGATTCCTTCCAGGGTCCAATGGGAGTTCTCTGCCGTGTGTCACAATCCACAGGACACAGCTGTGTAAAGCCCACTCTTCAGAAGGGTGAACGCCCTCATACTTTTCAGAACAGATGAGAATAGCCGGGCAGAGCATGCAAGAGGATTTTCAGTAATTGCTGGCTTCCCAAAGATTCACAGAGTCATTGATCGCACTCAAGTAGCGACGAAAGCACCTGCTGGAGAGTCGGGAGTGTTTGTGAACTGTAAGGGCTTCCACCCACCCAAGGCACAGTTGGTATGTGATCACCAGCCGCAGGTTCTCCAGGTTTGTACAATGCATACTGGCAGCTGCCATGACTCCGATATTCTCAGACACTCGAAGGTTCCAGGGGCTTCTCACCACCACCCCCACCCCACCACCCACCGCGTGCTTGGATGGCTGTGGTTGCTGGGGGAGAAAGGATATCCTCTGAAAAGGTGGCTGATGACACCAATCAGACATTGAAGAATGCCCATGGAGGAGAGATACAACAGGATACATGCCTCCACAAGGGCCATCACTGAGAGGGCGAAAGGCCTCCTGAAAATGAGGTTCTGTTGCCTGGGCTGGTCTGGAGGATCTCTCCAATATTCTCCAGAATGTGTGGCACTCATTGGGATTGTGTACTGTGCCCTGTACAATCCGACTCCCTCGCGGGGAGATCAGATGGAAGAGGAAGACTGCGCAGCCACAAGCGTTTGAGGACAATTCCAACACAGACTGTGAGGAAGAACCTGCTCAGCTACAGACTCATGCTGAGGACCCAGCAAGATGGCAGCTTTTGGGAGCCAGGGAGAGCAGGAAACTCGGATTGAAGGGAGCCCCCAGTAGGTTGCCAAAGTCGAACAGTCCAAATCATTAAAAAGCTGCATCATGTTCAGAGCTGAGCGTGACCACAGTGCTCATGCTCTACATGGACTCCCCCAGTGTATGAACAATGGCATGCAAACCCTCAAGTATCTCTCCCACTGGATATCCAGCATTTGCCACCTGTTGGTCCACTCCAAAGGCTCATCCTCTGCCTCGGATTCAGCATCATCCTGCTGTCTGACACTTGAACAGTCAGAGGCTTGGGAACTTCTTGTCTCCTACAGCTCCATAGGTGAATGTGATGTACCTTCCTCAATATGTGCAACCGTCTGTGCCGAGGCGCTCAACCCCACCGAGGTGCTATGTCTGAGGTGCTGCGAGGTGCTGAGTGAGGATAGGATGCCACAGCACCTGAGGATCTATCCTCCTCCAAGGTTAATGGAGGACCATCCGGACCTCTGCTGGTCTGGATGATGATCCATCTGATGGATTAGAAACAGCTGTAAATATTCAGGAGCGTCAAAGATTCAGAGTGGCTGCTGCTGCATTCTACGATTGGGCATAGTGCGATTCAAACATATACTAAGGCAAGAACACAGAGGAGCAGCGGATATGACCTTTGACCCATTTCCCTCCATTTCTGAGCCCCTTCCCCAATCAAAAGTGTGTCCCCTTCACTCTTACCCTCTTCTGAAAACCCCAGCCTCTCCTTGACCAATGGCTCTTGCCCGATCTCACAGGCCAACTCTCCTCCTCGATCTGAGTCAGCACAGCCAGAGTCGAGACACCAATACTAGTAAGGCTTCCTGTGAAGACAAGAGCAGATTCACGAGGCCCTCCTTGTCTTACATCCTTGTCTCAGCATTGCTGGTCCACGTGCCCAACATGTTGCAGGACTTCCCCCTTCTAGACGTGCCTGCCATCCTGTCTAGTCTCAGGCAGCCCTGTAGGGCACAGGACAACTTGGCGACTGGAGCTGGTGGCCTAATACCTTCCAGCCCCACCAAATGCAGGCCCACACTTAGACATTGATTCAAGATGCAAAGGGGCTTCCTTATTCACCCTCGCAGAGCAGAGAAGGTCATTCAGCCTCTTCCGACACTGCACCCAGGTCCTGTGGATAACCCCATGGCTGCATCCTCTGCACAGCCTTCCTGTGGAGGTTTCCACTTGCTGTCATGTGGCAGCGGTATCTCCTGGCGATCACTTACTGTCTGCACGAGTGTCCGCAGGGAGTCACCTGAGAAGTGAGGGGCTGCTTGGCTGCAGCCATTTCTATTCACACTTCCTTGGCTTGATCCTCTGGACGACATTCCTCAATCCCGTGCACAAGTTGCTCCTGCCTTTGCACCTGCAAAGAGTTGAATGACTCCTGCCACAGCACAAACATCCAAACCTGCTCTCCACCACTGTCACTGCTTCCTTCCTCTTATGTCCTTTTTAAGGGAATTTGGGGTTATGGGGAAAAGGCAGGAAAGTGGAGTTGAGGGTTATCGGATCAGCTATGATCTCATTGAATGGAGGAGCAAACTCGATGGGCTGAATGGCCTACTTCTGCTTCTACGTTTTATGGTCTTAAATATTTTTTAAAGCCCCCCTAGCAGCAGCTGACTCCATGGAGGTGCCCACCCTGTTCCCCAGGCAGCGCTGGCCCTCAGCACTGAACGGTAGTTAATTCAAGGGCAACTAGGGATGGGTAATAAATGCTGGCCCAGCCAGCGAAGCCCGCATCCTGTGAATGAATATATTAAAAAATTGGCCAGCCAGCATGGGATTGCTGTCGGCTGACGGTCTCAGGTCTGCTCCTGGGCCCGCCAATCACACACGCTGACTGGAAAATTCAGGCCACGTCATGTTCCTCTGTTCCTGATGGAGTTAGAGAGAGGCATGGGGCCTGGAGAAGGGGAGTGGTTAGTGTCAGCCAGCCGGGATAAATTACAGGCATGTCACCAGAGCCTACAGAGCAAAGCAACAAAGACGAAGCATGTTATTGGACAAAGGCAAAGTTTGTTTTGCAAATTGTACAAAAATTTGACATATCGAAGCTCTACCAAAGTGAAACTTTGAAAAATCAAGGCTAAAAAACAATTAGATTTTTAAAAAATTTCTATGAACATTTGGTTTTTTTAGGCATAGAAAGATTAGAAACTGTGGGAGACGAGGCTGCTTGATGAACCGGTGATGGGAAACCGGGAGAGAAAATCTCCAGAAATCCATCCAGCCAGAGCTGGCAACTTCAGTTCACAATGGAAGTTTCCTGTGAACCCAAATCCCCATTCATTGTGCAAAATCCAGGGAGCAGCAAACTGCAGCACTCACCCACACCCGAACCTGGACTGAAAGGCTGCAACACTTGACTGACAGAGGGAGATTTACCAGAACTCAGAGGGAAGCTCAAAATCCAATAATCCTGAAATTTGAAGCCTGGGTTTTTCACTCTTGTAATTAGAATCGAGTGGAATTTTAAAAAAGAGAGCAGCGAGTCAGAATGAGGCAATGCCCTTGGCGAGGTTGCAGTAGAGTTTAGTTATTGCTGGATTGAGGATATCTAAGGTGTGTCTTTCTGATTTCAACACCAACCTGTGTTTATATAGCACCCTTAATGTAGTAAAACATCCAAAGACACTGCTTGGAAGTCAAAGACAATGGGCAGAATCTTACACCTCGAGGGTGGGGGCACACCCGATGTTGAGGAGACGTTGGGCGAGTGTCTTGACATCATCCTGCACACGCCCAATCTTCAGGTCGGTGGGCGTACGTGGGAGTTGGAGCCATGCCCACCACCAATTAAGAGACCATGTAAGGCCATCAAAAATTGAAGCCGATTTTATGTTGCCCATGCGATTTTATGCTCGTCACATGGGCAAAAGAGGCAGGCAGGCATCCCGCTTTTAACAAAACCTCATCCAAGGGCGGGATAAAAAGGGTCAGCAGCATTGCTATTGTGAGTGGTGAGGAGTTTGGGAGATAGTTTGCTGCTGGTTACTTATTTGAACTTGACAGCTTCTTCTCTGTTTTGAGCCTCATTCTTAGCATTCCTAGGCTTCATTTCAGGACTCATTGGTGTCTCCAAGCCCCCAGGGCCATGTGGATCCTTCCAGGTATCAGACAGCCTTCTGTTATCCTGGTAATGGGGATTGTGGTCTCCACTGGTGGCACCTCCTCTGAGGAGGAAGAGAAGGGCAGAAGGGAGAGGAGGCCAGGTGCCCCTATGCGGCTTCCAGGGGAGCAACCTGTGGGAGGAGAGGCGCAGGCACAAGGGGCACAAGGCCAGCAGGTAAACCAAGGCAGAAGGGGCCGCTGAAGATGCTGCCAGGGTTTACAGGCGGCAATGCAGCTACCTCAATATGTCCGAGATGCAATGCCGAAAGAGTTTCCACCTCTCCAGGGAGACTGTGACCTCCATTTGTCAGATTGGGCCTGAGATCAGCTCTGACTGTGTGGGTGGACATCCCATGCCAGCAGCTCTGAAGGTCACAGTGGCCCTTAACTTCTATGCCTCCGGCTCTTTCCAGGGGTCAGTGAGGGATCTGTGTGGAGTCTCACACTCAGCTGTCCACAGTTGTGACAAGCTGGTGACTATGCTCTGTTCAGGCGGATAATGACATTTATTCATTTCCATACGGACAAGGCCAGCCAGGCTGAGCGAGCCGAGGATTTGCAGTGATCGCTGGGGTCCCCAGCATCCAGGGTGCAACCGACTGCACAGATGTGGCCTTCAAGGCGCCAATGGGTCAGCCGGGTGCCTTCGTCAATGGGAAGGTCTTCCACTTGATGAACAAGCAGATAGTTTGTGACCACAAGATGCAGATTCTGCACGTCTGTGCAAGGTACCCTGGCAGCTCCCATGATGCTTACATCCTCAGACACTCCCAGATGCCAAGGCTGTTCTGTGCCTGACTGGATGGATGACCGCTGGGGGACAAGGGCTATCCCTTGAAAAGATGGCTTATGACACCTCTCCACCACCCAAGAACAGAGGCAGAGCAGCGGGACAACTGGAGTCACGCCTCTACAAGGGCAGTGGTAGAGAGAACCATATGTCTTCTGAAGATGCGCTTCTGATGCCTGGACCATTCAGGGGGAGCACTACAATACCCCCCAGAGCAGGTGCCGCTGATTGTGGTTTCATGCTGCACTCTCCACAATCTGACAATTGCTGAAGCACTTGCTGGCATCCATCAGTATCAGCACGAGAAAGGGGCAGGACATCTCAAACTCATTCCAGCTGCCCCTTCCTCTCAAGGAGTCAGCCAGGAGCCCTCGGTCACCCACAGGGAGGAGGACCAGCAGCTCATTACCCAGGGGGCCACCACCCAGGTGACTCCAGAAGTTTCCAGCCGATCCAAGTCCCCTATTCCCGTGAGCCCTGCAGCTCCAGATCCACAGACCAAGGAGGGTGCAGCTGGCCCACAGCAGGATCCCGAAAGCAGACCGGAGCCATCCAGGTCTCGGCCCTCCAGATGACACCTGCCAAGATCATCACACACAGGGCGTCACAGTCAGCAGGCTGCCTCCACTTCCGCTGTGGATGTCCGGCGAGCACCAAGACGTAGCGGCAGAGTTAGGAAGGTTAAAAGGATGTAGTTGCACAGACTGGGCACGGGTGTTAATCACTTGTACATAATGTTCACTATTGTAAATAAACTCCCAAGAGCCTGTGGCTCCTTGTTCTGATGAGCAATGTTCTTGTCACTTGGATATGAAACCTTGGTTCCTGCACAAGATAAAGGCAGGTGTCTCAGTCCAGGGCCTCTTCCCTGTGCAGAGTGTAACCTTCAGACCAAAGTGATGGTCCAGCTTCACACTCACTAGACACATGAGTGATGCCTGTTCCTCGATGGTGCTTCTCATTGCTGCCAGAATGTCGTGGGCAGGTGTCAGAGTTCCATCATTCTCCCTGTGTGCTCTCAGCACCTTTGAGGTGGGGCTGGCCCCCCATCTGTTCAGCATCTGTTACTGGTGACGCTGTGCTCCTGAAGGGGTCAGGTGCTGAAGGCTGAGAAAAGATCAGATGCATGAAAAGTTTCATGACTGCATCTCCATGATATAACCCTGATCACAGAGCGCAAGAGAGCTGCCCTCAGCCAGACAGGAGTCAGACATTCACAGAGGTTATGTGAAGATCTATAGAGTATCCTCACTGCATGTTGTCATCGTCCTCCTGGACTCTAGCAACTATTAGGGCCTCACGTGAGCAACTGCCTCATCTGGCCAGTGTGATGGCCTCACCGCCTTCCAGGACCTCATCACCCTCATCCCCTTCAACATCCCCCTCATCGGAGGAGACATGCAGCTCTTCCATCTCCTCCTCAGCCAGGTCCTCCCCCCGTTTCAGCGCCAGGTTGTAGAGCATGCAGCAAGCTACGATGATGCACGACACCCTCTGGAGATTGGATTGCAGTGCTCCACCAGACCTGTCAAGGCACTGAAACCTCATTTTCAATCTACCAATCGTTTGCTCCACCAAAGTCCAGACTGCGGCATGAGCCTTGTTGTACACTCCCTCTGCTGCACTCTGAAGCCGGTACACAAGGCAACATCAGCCACGTCCACTGTGGGTAGCCTTTGTCCCCGAGGACCCAACACTGCAGCCTCTCTAGCCCCTGGAAGATATCAGGGATCTGAGACCTGCTAAGGACATAGGAGTTGTAGACGCTCCCTGGGAATCATGTACAGACCTGCAGGATGCATTTGTGGTGGTCGCACACCAGCTGAACGTTCAGCGAGTGGAAGCCCTTGCAGTTGATGTAGTTGACTGCTTGTTGCCACAGAGATCTAAGCGCTATGTGAGTGCAGTCGATGGCTCCCTGCACCTGTGGGAAACCTGAGATCTGCGCAAATCCCAGCGCTCTTGCTTCCTGGCTTTCCTGATCCTGGGTGAAATGCACAGAGTTCTGTGCCTTTGTGAAGGTGGTACCCATGACCACCTGCATACTGTTGTGCGTGGAGGTGTGTGAAATTCCACACAAGTCACCTGTGGAGCCCTGGAAGGAGCCACTGGTGTAAAAATTGACCGTGGTCACTTTCACGGCCACTGGCAGTGGATGCCCTCCATGTCCCCGTGGCGCCGAATCCTGCAGCAGGTGGCATATGTGACCAACCAGTTCCCTAGATATGTCCAGTCTTTGGCGACACTAGTTCTCAGTCATCTGCAAATGAAAGGCGCCAAGTATAGACCCTGGGTCTAGCGAGGCACCTACAAGCTGTGGATCTTTAGCTCCTTGTGCAGCGGGCCCTGCTGCCTCTTCATCTTGAGGGAGGTGCTCCTCCCTTTGCTGAACCAGGTACCTCCTCCACTCTTGTCTCCTTCTCTACTCCCTGTAAGCCATAAGGCATACTGCCAAATCACCAGGCTCCATGATCCTGATGTTCTCTTCCTGCAGAGTCAAAGAGACAGAGAGAGACTTGTGGGTTAGCATAGGTATCCTAAGAGCCTCTCTTGGTTAAGTCTGAAGGCCCCTTCACACATGCCGAGGAGTGCTGGCCACCACTTGGATGGCCAGTGTGCCACTGGCTGTCCGAAACACCACCCATCTCTACCCCACTCCACTTGACTGTACCCCACTCCACTTGACTGGCAGCAGCTTTGCCACCGGACTGCATGCTGTGCTCTCAGGTGGATACTGATCCAAACCTTAATAAAGACATTGCAAAGGGCTCTGAGCACCTCCACCAGTGACTGCGCCATGGCCACCTTTCGCAAGTGGGTTCTACAACTTGCCCTGTCGGCCAATTGTTCTGCCCCTAAAACGCCTGTTAATTTGCAGTCTGTGTCCGAGGGGTGAAAAGTTCTGGAGCATTTGGTGGGACTTTCATGCTTTTTCGTTGCTTGAGTGGACAGGAAATCTTCAGAGGCCCGACTCCAAGCATGTCATTGGAGCTGCAGCTGAACAGTCTCAGCTACAGAAGAATGCTCACTTTTGATGAGCTTTCCCAAGTGTGTGGTTGCTTCCCTCCCCCCTCCTCCCCCCCACCCCGGCATGTGCGTGAGTACTTCCTTCAGTCAGTTCTGCCTCGCCCCCCCCAGGCAGCCCCCATCTGCCGCCAACCCCGGCCTGACCTGGACTGAAAGGCAACCGGGAAAAGCGACTTGCCTGTGCCTCCCCCCACCGCGAACGTGCCTCTTCCTTGATGTCCTACGGGCGATGCTCACGAGCGCTGCACAAGGTTGTGTGCGCTCACTTCCCAGTTCTCCTCCAAGTTCAGCTGTCCAGGTGCACGCCTTTTAAAAGCAGTCATGGAGCACGCCTTCCTGAAGTCACTCCGACGTGGGGATTCAGTTTGATGTAGGGGGGATGATTCCGCCGTGTGGGCACAATAATGAGATGCAAATACATTAAAATGAAGTTCCTGATGTTGGATGGCAGGAAATGCATTCCCGCCACTGACAGGGGGAGAGGACAATCACATCCTGGATTTATGTTGCGGGGAAACACAACTAGGCCCATCCTGCAATATTTTCCACTCATGCCTCCAAAGACACCCTCCGCAAACAGGAGCGGAAAATTCCAGCTAAAGTTACCAGCACCTATGCACACAAAGGTTAGTTACAAATGAAGATAAATTGATATTTATAAAAAATAGATCAGTTTAATCCGTAGATAAAAGTAAAATACAACAGATGCTGGAAATCTGAAATAAAAACGGAAATAAAAACCAACTCTGAAGAAGGGACCTACAGATTCAAAACGTTAACTCGGTTTCTCGCTCCACAGATACTGTCAGGCCTGCTGAGTTTTTCCAGCATTTTCTCTTTTTATTTCAGTTTAGTCCATACTCTGTGCAGGCCTGATATGTTCTGAAGTGGAGATGTTGCATTGTCTGAAGTGAAGGTCTTGAGGTTGTAGAGATGTCTCTACAGCTGCAATGGCTTCCACTGTCAAACTGCTGGAGGTTGCTTTAACTGGTGAGATTAGTAGGTGGAATCAGGGTTTACAGGGAGGCGATCGGGTTCCCTGCTTCTGGTTCTGCAGGTGTGCCACCTTCAAACTACTTACTTACCAGAGAAGCTGTGGTTGTTTCTAGATTTTTTTTTGAAAAATATACTTTATTCATAAAATATCTGGAAGAACATTACAAAACATCTCTAAATCGCCATCACAAACAGTGCGATCAGATTCAACTTTTACACATGGATCACCACAATCAATGAACATTACAGTCAGTTCAATCTGGTCATTACAGACAGTCAGACAGTGCAATGATATTGGAGTTATCAACTTACATCATGTTGCACTCTGAGATGCTTCAATACAATTAGAATACAATTAATATATAATGCATACATTCATTGTGAGCTGTACAGCCCGAGGGGTCTATACAATTCCCAGCTCCTTGGTGCACTGTGGCAGAAAGGTCTTAGACAGCGACCTTTCCCCATTGCGCCTTTGCAGTGGTTGCCCCAAGCTTTAGTGCGTCCCTCAGCACGTAGTCCTGGACCTCAGAACTGTTTCTAGATGTCGTCCTTTGTCTCTCCCTGGGTTGAAGTCCACAAGACATGGATCTGCTCGCTTCCTGCCCTTTTCAATGATTTTTGCAGGTAAGGCAAGATGGCCATTGTTATCATGTGACCTGTACAACTCCGTATAAGGCAAATGGTAATTCCATTATAGTATCCAAAGTCTCCTTACCCCCTGTAGTTATCAAAAAGTCAAGCCTGTTCACATCTTACAGTGGCTGATCAGTTAGTGGCTTTGTGTTTGAAGGAAAAGCTATCAAGTTAATGAGTTTCCATTCACTCTTTTGGAACAAAAACAAAAATACCTAGAAAAACTCAGCAGGTCTGGCAGCAGCTGCGGAGTGGAACACAGTTAACATTTCGAGTCCACATGACTCTTCAACAGAACTAAAGAGAAATAGAAAAGGGGTGAATTATAAGCTGGTTTAAGGGGGTGGGGTGGGACAAGAAGGGCTGGATAGAGGGCCAGTGATAGGTGGAGATAGCCAAAAGATGTCACAGACAAAAGGACAAAGAGGTGTTGAAGGTGGTGATATTATGTAAGGAATGTGCTAATTAAGGGTAGAAAGCAGGACAAGCAAGGTACAGATAGCCCTAGTGGGGGTGGGGTGTGGGGTGAAGGAATCGAAAAAGGCTAAAAGGTAGAGATAAAACAATGGATGGAAATACATTTAAAAATAATGGAGATAGATGGGAAAAGAAAAATCTATATAAATTATTGGAAAAAACAAAAAGGAGGGAGAAAATCAGAAATGGAGGGGGATGGAGGAGAGAGTTCATGATCTAAAATTGTTGAACTCAATACTCAGTCTGGAAGGCTTTTGGAATACTCATTGGATTTTAAATGTAGATGTCTGAGTATTGTATCTGGGTCTCCTCAGGAAGCAAGAGAAAGATAATTTAAATCCACGTTTCTGTCTGGTAGTCTGGAGCTGTTTTGAGAACAGTCTTTTAATTCAGTCCAAGGTTGTTTTAAAATGTGACCTTCAGGGCAGTTTTTCTAAAAATTTATAATATCATAGCAGCGCACTGCAACACCTGAATTGGAGGATATTGGGTTGACAGAGGGGAGAGGGTGCACAGGCAAATGTCCAACTGACTGCCAGCTGATTACCATCTCTCATGTTTTCACTGTGTTGGAGGAGGCACCTCCCTCTCTTAGGGGGATGTCAAAGATCCCGTGGCTGCCTTCGAGGAAGAGCAGGGTATTTATACCCACTGTCATGGCCAATATTTATTCTTCAACCAATGTCACAAAAATGAATAACTATCTGATTGTTGTTTGTGACACCTTGCTGCGTGTAAACTGACTGCTGTGTTTCACATTAAAAATGGCTATGTTTCAAAATTCATTGGCTTTGAGATATCCTGGGGTGATGAAAATGCAGAGAAATGCAAGTTCTGTGTTATCTGCAATCCCGTTATTAACGGGACAGTTTCCAATCAACCCCAAAGTTGGTGATGTCAGAGTGGGTGCGACTAGGGGAGTGGGTGTGGCTAGTAGAGTGGGTGTGGCTAGGAGAGTGGGTGCAGCTAGGAGAGTGGGTGCGACTAGGACAGTGGGTGCGGCTAGGAGAGTGGGTGCGGCTAGGAGACTGGGTGCAACTAAGAGACTAGGTGTGGCTAGGACAGTGAGTGTGGCTAGGAGAGTGGGTGGCAGCAATGAGTGTAGGTGTGGCTAGGAGAGTGGGTGTAGCTGAGAGTGGGTGCAGCTAAGAGAGTGGGTGTGAATAGGAGAGTGGGTGCAGCAATGAGTGTGGGTGCGGCTAGGAGAGTGGGTACAGCAAAGAAAGTGGGTGTAGCTAGAAGACTGGGTGTGGCTAAGAGAGTTTGTGTGGCTAGGAGAGTGGGTATGGCTAGGAGAGAGTGAGCAAGGGATGTTGGTGTGGCTAGGGGAATTGGTGTGGCTAGGAGAGTGGGTGGGGCTAGGAGAGTGGGAGAGGCTAATAGAGTAGGTGTGGCTAGGAGAGTTGGTGTGGCTAGGAGAGTGGGTGTCGCTAGGAGAGTGGGTGGGGCTCGGAGAGTGGGTGTGGCTAAGAGAGTGGGTGTGACTAGTAGATTGTGTGTGGCTAGGAGAGTGGGTGTGACTAGAAGAGTGGGTGTGGCTAGGAGAGTGGGTGCGGCTAGGAGAATTGGTGTGGCTAGGCGAGTGGGTGTGGCTAAGAGAGTGGGTGCAGCTAACAGAATGGGTGTAGCTAGGAGAGTGGGTGTGACTAGGAGAGTGGGTGTGGCTAGGAGAGTGGGTGTTGCGAGGAGAGTGGGAGCGGCTAGAAGAGTGGGTGCAGCTAAGAGACTGGGTGTTACGAGGAGAGTGGGTGCAGCAAAGAGAGTGGGTGCTGCTAGGAGAGTGGGTGCAGCTAGGAAAGGGGGAGCGGCAAAGAGAATGGGTGCGGCTAGGAGAGTGGGTGCAGCTAGGAGAGTGGGTGTGACTAGTAGAGTGGGTGAGGCTAGGAGAGTTGGTGTAACTAGGAGACTAGGTGTGGCTAGGAGAGTGGGTGCAGCAAAGAGAGTGGGTGCAGCTAAGAGAGTGGGTGTGTCTAGGAGAGTGAGTGTAGATGAGAGTGGGTGTGGCTAAGAGAGTGGCTGTGGCTAGGAGGGTGGGTCCAGCAATGAGTTTGGGTGCGGCAAGGAGAATGAGTGCATCAAAGAATGTGGACGCGGCTAGGAGAGTGGGTGTGGCTAGGAGAGTGGGTGTGGCTAGGAGAGTGGGTGTGGCCAGGTGAGTGGGTGAGGCTAGTAGAGTGGGTGCAGCTGGGAGTGTGGGTGTGACTAGGAGAGTGGGTGTGACTAGTAGAGTGGGTGCAGCTGGGAGTGTGGGTGTGACTAGGAGAGTGGGTGTGGCTAGGAGAGTGTGCGGCTTGGAGAATTGGTGTGGCTAGGAGAGTGGGTGCAACTGGGGGAGTGGGTGCAACAAGGAGAATAGGTGTGGCTAGGAGAGTGGGTGTGGCTAAGAGAGTGGCTGTAGCTAGAAGACTGGGTGCGGCTAGGAGAGAAGGTCTGTCTAAGAGAGTGGGTACGGCTAGGAGAGGGTGAGCTAGGGATGTGGGTGTGGCTAGGGGAATTGGTGTGGCTAGGAGAGTAGGTGTGGCTAGGAGAGTGGGTGTGGCTAGGAGAGTGGGTGTGGCTAGGAGAGTTGGTGTGACTAGGAGAGTTGTTGTGACTAGTAGTGGGTGTAGCTGGGAGAGTTGGTGTGGTTAGGAGAGCGGGTGCGGCTAGGAGAGATGGGGTGGTTAGGAGAGTGGGTGTGACTAGTAGAGTGGGTGTGGCTAAGAGAGTGGGTGTGACTAGGAGAGTGGGTGTGGCTAGGAGTGTGGGTGGTGGGAGTGGCTAGGAGAGTGGGTGTGGCTAGGAGAATGTGCGGCTTGGAGAATTGGTGTGGCTAGGAGAGTGGGTGCGACTGCGGGAGTGGGTGCAACAAGGAGAATAGGTGTGGCTAGGAAAGTGGGTGTGGCTAAGAGAGTGGGTGTGACTAGTAGAGTGGGTGCAGCTAGGAGAGTGGGTGTGATAGGAGAGTGGGTGTGGCTAGGAGAGTGGTTGTGGTTGGGAGAGTTGGTGTGTAGGAGAGTGGGTGCAGCTAAGAGAGTGGGTGTGATTAGTAGAGTGCGTGTGGCTAGGAGAGTGGGTGTGGCTAAGAGAGTGGGTGTGGCTAGTAGAGTGGGTATGGCTAACAGAGTGGCTGCAGCTAACAGAGTGGGTGTAGCTAAGAGAGTAGGTGTGACTAGTAGAGTGGGTGCAGCTAGGAGAGTGGGTGTGATAGGAGAGTGGGTGTGGCTAGGAGAGTGGTTATGGCTGGGAGAGTTGGTGTGGCTAGGAGAGTGGGTGTGGCTAGTAGAGTGGGTATGGCTAACAGAGTGGCTGCAGCTAACAGAGTGGCTGCAGCTAACAGAGTGGGTGCAGCTAAGAGAGTGGGTGTGACTAGTAGAGTGGGTGTGGCTAGGAGTGTGGGTGGTGGGTGTGGCTAGGAGAGTGTGCGGCTTGGAGAATTGGTGTGGCTAGGAGAGTGGTGTGGCTAAGAGAGTGGGTGTGACTAGTAGCGTGGGTGCAGCTAGGAGAGTGGCTGCAGCTAACAGAGTGGCTGCAGCTAACAGAGTGGGTGTAGCTAGGAGAGTGGGTGCAGCTAAGAGAATGGGTGTGACTAGTAGAATGGGTATGGCTAACAGAGAGTGTGTAGCTAGGAGAGTGGGTGCAGCTAAGAGAGTGGGTGTGACTAGTAGAGTGGGTATGGCTAACAGAGTGGCTGTAGCTAGGAGAGTGGGTGCAGCTAAGAGAGTGGGTGTGATTATTAGAGTGGGTGTAGCTAGGAGAGTGGGTGCAGCTAAGAGAGTGGGTGTGACTAGTAGAATGGGTATGGGTAACAGAGTGGGTGTAGCTAGGAGAGTGGGTGGGGCTAAGTGAATATGTGTGGCAAGGAGAGTGGCTGTGGTTAAGAGCATGTGTCTGGCTAAAAGAGTGGGTGTTGCGAGGAGAGTGGGTGCAGCAAAGAGAGTGGTTATGGCTAGGAGAGTGGGTGCAGCAAAGAGAGTGGGTGCAGCAATGAGTGTAGGTGCGGCTAGAAGAGTGAGTGTGGCTGAGAGTGGGTGTTGCTAAGATAGTGGGTGTGGCTGAGAGTGGGTGTTGCTAAGATAGTGGGTGTGGCTAGAAGACTGGGTGCGGCTAGGAGAGAAGGTCTGTCTAAGAGAGTGGGTACGGCTAGGAGAGGGTGAGCTAGGGATGTGGGTGTGGCTAGGGGAATTGGTGTGGCTAGGAGAGTGGGTGTGGCTAGTAGAGTGGGTGTGGCTAGGAGAGTTGTTGTGACTAGTAGTGGGTGTAGCTGGGAGAGTTGGTGTGGTTAGGAGAGCGGGTGCGGCTAGGAGACTTGGTGTGGTTAGGAGAGTGGGTGTGACTAGTAGTGGGTGCAGCTGAGAGAGTTGGTGTGACTAGGGGAATTGGTGTGGCCAGGAGAGTTGGTGTGGCTAGGTGAGTGGGTGTGGCTAGGAGAGCAGGTGCTAGCAGAGTTGGTGCAGCTAACAGAATGGGTGTAGCTAGGAGAGTGGGTGGGGCTAAGAGATTAGGTGTGGCAAGGAGAGTGGCTGTGGTTAAGAGAATGCGTGTGGCTATGAAAGCAGGTGTTGCGAGGAGAGTGGGTGCAGCAAAGAGAATGGGTGCGGCTAGAAGAGTAGGTGCAGCTAGGAAAGTGGGTGTGGCAAAGAGAGTAGGTGCATCCAGGAGAGTGAGTGTTGCGAGGAGAGTGGGTGCAGCTAGGAGAATGGGTGTGGCAAAGAGAGTGGGTGTGGCTAGGAGAGTGGCTGCAGCAAAGAGAGTGGGTGTGTCTAGGGGAGTGGGTGTGGCTAGTTGAGTGGGTGCGGCTAACAGAGTGGGTGCAGCTAACAGAGTGGGTGTAGCTAGGAGAGTGGGTGGGGCTAAGAGAATAGGTGTGGCAAGGAGAGTGGCTGTGGTTAAGAGCATGCGTGTGGCTATAAGAGTGGGTGTTGCGAGGAGAGTGGGTGCAGCAAAGAGAGTGGGTACGGCTAGAAGAGTGGGTGCAGCTAGGAGAGTGGGTGGCAGCAATGAGTGTAGGTGCGGCTAAGAGAGTGGGTGTAGCTGAGAGTGGGTGCAGCTAAGAGAGTGGGTGCGAATAGGAGAGTGGGTGCAGCAATGAGTGTGGGTGCGGCTAGGAGAGTGGGTACAGCAAAGAGAGTGGGTGTAGCTAGAAGACTGGGTGTGGCTAAGAGAGTTTGTGTGGCTAGGAGAGTGGGTATGGCTAGGAGAGGGTGAGCTAGGGATGTTGGTGTGGCTAGGGGAATTGGTGTGGCTAGGAGAGTGGGTGGGGCTAGGAGAGTGGGATGGCTAGTAGAGTAGGTGTGGCTAGGAGAGTTGGTGTGGCCAGGAGAGTGGGTGTAGCTAGGAGAGTGGGTGGGGCTCGGAGAGTGGGTGTAGCTAAGAGAGTGTGGGTGCAGCTAGGAGACTAGGTGTGGCTAGGAGAGTGGGTGTGGCTAAGAGAGTGGGTGCAGCTAACAGAATGGGTGTAGCTAGGAGAGTGGGTGTGGCTAGGAGAGTGGGTGTGGCTAGGAGAGTGAGTGTTCCGAGGAGAGTGGGTGCGGCTAGAAGAGTGGGTGCGGCTTGGAGAGTGGGTGCAGCTAGGAGAGTGGGTGTGACTAGTAGAGGGGGTGCGGCTAGGAGAGTTGGTGTAACTAGGAGACTAGGTGTGGCTAGGAGAGTGGGTGCAGCAAAGAGAGTGGGTGCAGCTAAGAGAGTGGGTGCGTCTAGGAGAGTGAGTGTAGATGAGAGTGGGTGTGGCTAAGAGAGTGGCTGTGGCTAGGAGAGTGGGTGCAGCAATGAGTTTGGGTGCGGCAAGGAGAGTGGGTGCAGCAAAGAATGTGGGCGCGGCTAGGAGAGTGGGTGCGGCTAGGAGAGTGGGTGCAGCTAGGAGAGTGGGTGCGACTGGGGGAGTGGGTGCAACAAGGAGAATAGGTGTGGCTAGGAGAGTGGGTGTGGCTAAGAGAGTGGGTGTGACTAGTAGAGTGGGTGCAGCTAGGAGAGTGGGTGTGATAGAAGAGTGGGTGTGGCTAGGAGAGTGGGTGCAGCTAAGAGAGTGGGTGTGATTAGTAGAGTGCGTGTGGCTAGGAGAGTGGGTGTGGCTAAGAGAGTGGGTGTGGCTAGTAGAGTGGGTATGGCTAACAGATTGGCTGCAGCTAACAGAGTGGGTGTAGCTAGGAGAGTGGGTGCAGCTAAGAGAGTGGGTGTGACTAGTAGAGTGGGTATGGCTAACAGAGTGGGTGTAGCTAGGGGAGTGGGTGGGGCTAAGTGAATAGGTGTGGCAAGGAGAGTGGCTGTGGTTAAGAGCATGTGTGTGGCTATAAGAGTGGGTGTTGCGAGGAGAGTGGGTGCAGCAAAGAGAGTGGGTATGGCTAGGAGAGTGGGTGCAGCTAAGAGAGTGGGTGCAGCAATGAGTGTATGTGCGGCTAGAAGAGTGAGTGTGGCTGAGAGTGGGTGTTGCTAAGAGAGTGGGTGTGGCTAGGAGAATGGGTGCAGCTAAGAAAGTGGGTGTAGCTAGAAGACTGGGTGCGGCTAGGAGAGAAGGTCTGTCTAAGAGAGTGGGTATGGCTAGGAGAGGGTGAGCTAGGGATGTAGTTGTGGCTAGGGGAATTGGTGTGGTTAGGAGAGTGGGTGTGGCTAGTAGAGTGGGTGTGGCTAGGAGAGTTGTTGTGACTAGTAGTGGGTGTAGCTGGGAGAGTTGGTGTGGTTAGGAGAGCGGGTGCGGCTAGGAGAGTTAGTGTGGCTAGGAGAGTGGGTGTGGCTAAGAGAGTGGGTGTGACTAGTAGAGTGGGTGCAGCTAGGAGAGTGGGTGTGATAGAAGAGTGGGTGTGGCTAGGAGAGTGGTTGTGGTTGGGAGAGTTGGTGTGGCTAGGAGAGTGGGTGCAGCTAAGAGAGTGGGTGTGATTAGTAGAGTGCGTGTGGCTAGGAGAGTGGGTGTGGCTAAGAGAGTGGGTGTGGCTAGTAGAGTGGGTATGGCTATCAGAGTGGCTGCAGCTAACAAAGTGGGTGTAGCTAGGAGAGTGGGTACAGCTAAGAGAGTGGGTGTGACTAGTAGAGTGGGTATGGCTAACAGAGTGGGTGTAGCTAGGGGAGTGGGTGGGGCTAAGTGAATAGGTGTGGCAAGGAGAGCGGCTGTGGTTAAGAGCATGTGTGTGGCTATAAGAGTGGGTGTTGCGAGGAGAGTGGGTGCAGCAAAGAGAGTGGGTATGGCTAGGAGAGTGGGTGCAGCAAAGAGAGTGAGTGCAGCAATGAGTGTAGGTGCGGCTAGAAGAGTGAGTGTGGCTGAGAGTGGGTGTTGCTAAGATAGTGGGTGTGGCTAGGAGAATGGGTGCAGCTAAGAAAGTGGGTGTAGCTAGAAGACTGGGTGCGGCTAGGAGAGAAGGTCTGTCTAAGAGAGTGGGTATGGCTAGGAGAGGGTGAGCTAGGGATGTAGGTGTGGCTAGGGGAATTGGTGTGGTTAGGAGAGTGGGTGTGGCTAGGGGAATTGGTGTGGCTAGGAGAGTGGGTGTGGCAAGTAGAGTGGGTGTGGCTAGGAGAGTTGTTGTGACTAGTAGTGGGTGTAGCTGAGAGACTTGGTGTGGTTAGGAGAGTGGGTGTGACTAGTAGTGGGTGCAGCTGAGAGAGTTGGTGTGACTAGGGGAATTGGTGTGGCCAGGAGAGTTGGTGTGGCTAGGTGAGTGGGTGTGGCTAGGAGAGCAGGTGCCAGGAGAGTAGGTGCAGCTAACAGAATGGGTGTAGCTAGGAGAGTGGGTGGGGCAAAGAGATTAGGTGTGGCAAGGAGAGTGGCTGTGGTTAAGAGAATGCGTGTGGCTATAAAAGCAGGTGTTGCGAGGAGAGTGGGTGCAGCAAAGAGAATGGGTGCGGCTAGAAGAGTAGGTGCAGCTATGAAAGTGGGTGTGGCAAAGAGAGTGGGTGCGTCTAGGAGAGTGAGTGTTGTGAGGAGAGTGGGTGCAGCTAGGAAAATGGGTGTGGCAAAGAGAGTGGGTGTGGCTAGGAGAGTGGCTGCAGCAAAGAGAGTGGGTGCGTCTAGGGGAGTGGGTGTGGCTAGTTGAGTGGGTGTGGCTAACAGAGTGGGTGCAGCTAACAGAGCGGATGTAGCTAGGAGAGTGGGTGGGGCTAAGAGAATAGGTGTGGCAAGGAGAGTGGCTGTGGTTAAGAGCATGCGTGTGGCTATAAGAGTGGGTGCTGCGAGGAGAGTGGGTGCAGCAAAGAGAGTGGGTACGGCTAGGAGAGTGGGTGCAGCTAGGAGAGTGGGTGGCAGCAATGAGTGTAGGTGCGGCTAGGAGAGTGGGTGTAGCTGAGAGTGGGTGCAGCTAAGAGAGTGGGTGCGAATAGGAGAGTGGGTGCAGCAATGAGTGTGGGTGCGGCTAGGAGAGTGGGTACAGCAAAGAGAGTGGGTGTAGCTAGAAGACTGGGTGTGGCTAAGAGAGTTTGTGTGGCTAGGAGAGTGGGTATGGCTAGGAGAGGGTGAGCTAGGGATGTTGGTGTGGCTAGGGGAATTGGTGTGGCTAGGAGAATGGGTGGGGCTAGGAGAGTGGGAATGGCTAGTAGAGTAGGTGTGGCTAGGAGAGTTGGTGTGGCTAGGAGAGTGGGTGTAGCTAGGAGAGTGGGTGGGGCTCGGAGAGTGGGTGTAGCTAAGAGAGTGTGGGTGCAGCTAGGAGAATTGGTGTGGCTAGGACAGTGGGTGTGGCTAAGAGAGTGGGTGCAGCTAACAGAATGGGTGTAGCTAGGAGAGTGGGTGTGGCTAGGAGAGTGGGTGTGGCTAGGAGAGTGAGTGTTGAGAGGAGAGTGGGTGCGGCTAGAAGAGTGGGTGCGGCTAGGAGAGTGGGTGCAGCTAGGAGAGTGGGTGTGACTAGTAGAGGGGGTGCGGCTAGGAGAGTTGGTGTAACTAGGAGACTAGGTGTGGCTAGGAGAGTGGGTGCAGCAAAGAGAGTGGGTGCAGCTAAGAGAGTGGGTGCGTCTAGGAGAGTGAGTGTAGATGAGAGTGGGTGTGGCTAAGAGAGTGGCTGTGGCTAGGAGAGTGGGTGCAGCAATGAGTTTGGGTGCGGCAAGGAGAGTGGGTGCAGCAAAGAATGTGGGCGTGGCTAGGAGAGTGGGTGCGGCTAGGAGAGTGGGTGTGACTAGGAGAGTGGGTGTGGCTAGGAGAGTGGGTGTGACTAGGAGAGTGGGTGTGACTAAGAGAGTGGGTGTGGCTAGGAGAGTGGGTGGGGCTAGGAGAGTGGGTGTGGCTAAGAGAGCGGGTGTGACTAGTAGAGTGGGTGCAGCTGGGAGTGTGGGTGTGGCTAAGAGAGTGGGTGTGGCTAGGAGAGTGTGCGGCTTGGAGAATTGGTGTGGCTAGGAGAGTGAGTGTTGCGAGGAGAGTGGGTGCGGCTAGAAGAGTGGGTGCGGCTAGGAGAGTGGCTGCAGCTAGGAGAGTGGGTGTGACTAGTAGAGGGGGTGCGGCTAGGAGAGTTGGTGTAACTAGGAGACTAGGTGTGGCTAGGAGAGTGGGTGCAGCAAAGAGAGTGGGTGCAGCTAAGAGAGTGGGTGCGTCTAGGAGAGTGAGTGTAGATGAGAGTGGGTGTGGCTAAGAGAGTGGCTGTGGCTAGGAGAGTGGGTGCAGCAATGAGTTTGGGTGCGGCAAGGAGAGTGGGTGCAGCAAAGAATGTGGGCGCGGCTAGGAGAGTGGGTGCGGCTAGGAGAGTGGGTGTGACTAGGAGAGTGGGTGGGGCTAGGAGAGTGGGTGTGGCTAAGAGAGTGGGTGTGACTAGTAGAGTGGGTGCAGCTGGGAGTGTGGGTGTGGCTAAGAGAGTGGGTGTGGCTAGGAGAGTGGGTGGGGCTAGGAGAGTGGGTGTGGCTAAGAGAGTGGGTGTGACTAGTAGAGTGGGTGCAGCTGGGAGTGTGGGTGTGGCTAAGAGAGTGGGTGTGGCTAGGAGAGTGTGCGGCTTGGAGAATTGGGGGGCTAGGAGAGTGGGTGCGACTGGGGGAGTGGGTGCAACAAGGAGAATAGGTGTGGCTAGGGGAGTGGGTGTGACTAGTAGAGTGGGTGCAGCTGGGAGTGTGGGTGTGGCTAAGAGAGTGGGTGTGGCTAGGAGAGTGGGTGGGGCTAGGAGAGTGGGTGTGGCTAAGAGAGTGGGTGTGACTAGTAGAGTGGGTGCAGCTGGGAGTGTGGGTGTGGCTAAGAGAGTGGGTGTGGCTAGGAGAGTGTGCGGCTTGGAGAATTGGGGGGCTAGGAGAGTGGGTGCGACTGGGGGAGTGGGTGCAACAAGGAGAATAGGTGTGGCTAGGGGAGTGGGTGTGACTAGTAGAGTGGGTGCAGCTAGGAGAGTGGGTGTGATAGAAGAGTGGGTGTGGCTAGGAGAGTGGTTGTGGTTGGGAGAGTTGGTGTGGCTAGGAGAGTGGGTGCAGCTAAGAGAGTGGGTGTGATTAGTAGAGTGCGTGTGGCTAGGAGAGTGGGTGTGGCTAAGAGAGTGGGTGTGGCTAGTAGAGTGGGTATGGCTAACAGAGTGGCTGCAGCTAACAGAGTGGGTGTAGCTAGGAGAGTGGGTGCAGCTAAGAGAGTGGGTGTGACTAGTAGAGTGGGTATGACTAACAGACTGGGTGTAGCTAGGGGAGTGGGTGGGGCTAAGTGAATAGGTGTGGCAAGGAGAGTGGCTGTGGTTAAGAGCATGTGTGTGGCTATAAGAGTGGGTGTTGCGAGGAGAGTGGGTGCAGCAAAGAGAGTGGGTATGGCTATGAGAGTGGGTGCAGCAAAGAGAGTGGGTGCAGCAATGAGTGTATGTGCGGCTAGAAGAGTGAGTGTGGCTGAGAGTGGGTGTTGCTAAGATAGTGGGTGTGGCTAGGAGAATGGGTGCAGCTAAGAAAGTGGGTGTAGCTAGAAGACTGGGTGCGGCTAGGAGAGAAGGTCTGTCTAAGAGAGTGGGTACGGCTAGGAGAGGGTGAGCTAGGGATGTGGGTGTGGCTAGGGGAATTGGTGTGGCTAGGAGAGTGGGTGTGGCTAGTAGAGTGGGTGTGGCTAGGAGCGTTGGTGTGACTAGGAGAGTGGGTGTGACTAGGAGAGTTGTTGTGACTAGTAGTGGGTGTAGCTGGGAGAGTTGGTGTGGTTAGTAGAGCGGGTGTGGCTAGGAGAGATGGTGTGGTTAGGAGAGTGGGTGTGACTAGTAGTGGGTGCAGCTGGGAGAGTTGGTGTGGCTAGGAGAGAGGGTGTGGCTAGGAGAGTTGGTGTGGTTAGGAGAGTGGGTGTGACTAGTAGTGGGTGCAGCTGGGAGAGTTGGTGTGACTAGGGGAGTTGGTGTGGCTAGGTGAGTGGGTGTGGCTAGGAGAGCAGGTACTAGGAGAGTAGGTGCAGCTAACAGAGTGGGTGCAGCTAACAGAATGGGTGTAGCTAGGAGAGTGGGTGAGGCTAAGAGATTAGGTGTGGCAAGGAGAGTGGCTGTGGTTAAGAGAATGCGTGTGGCTATAAGAGCAGGTGTTGCGAGGAGAGTGGGTGCAGCAAAGAGAATGGGTGCAGCAAAGAGAGTGGGTGCGTCTAGGAGAGTGAGTGTTGCGAGGAGAGTGGGTTGCAGCTAGGAGAATGGGTGTGGCAAAGAGAGTGGGTGTGACTAGGAGAGTGGCTGCAGCAAAGAGAGTGGGTGCGTCTAGGGGAGTGGGTGTGGCTAGTTGAGTGGGTGTGGCTAGTAGAGTGGGTGTGGCTAGGAGAGTGGGTGCGGCTAAGAGAGTGGGTGCGGCAAAGAGAATGTGTGCATCTAGGGGAGTGAGTGTTACGAGGAGAGTGGATGCAGCTAGGAGAGTGGGTGTGGTTAGGAGAGTGGGTGTGACTAGTATAGTGGGTGCGGCTGGGAGAATTGGTGTAACTAGTAATGGGTGCGGCTGGGAGAGTTGGTGTGGTTAGGAGAATGGGTGTGACTAGTAGAGTAGATGCGGCTGGGAGAGTTGATGTAACTAGTAATGGGTGCAGCTGGGTAGGTTGGTGTGGTTAGGGGAGTGAGTGTGACTAGTAGAGTGGGTGCAGCTGGGAGAGTGGGTGTGGCTAAGAGAGTGGGTGTAGCTAGGAGAGTGGGTGGGGCTAGGAGAGCAGGTGCAAGGAGAGTGGGTGCAGCTAAGAGAGTGGGTGTAGCTAGGAGAGTGGGTGGGGCTAAGAGAGTGGGTGTAGCTAGGAGAGTGGGTGGGGCTTAGTGAATAGGTGTGGCAAGGAGAGTGGCTGTGGTTAAGAGCATGTGTGTGGCTATAAGAGTGGGTGTTGCGAGGAGAGTGGGTGCAGCAGAGAGTGAGTGCGGCCAGCAGAGTGGGTGCAGCTAGGAGAGTGGGTGCAGCAATGAGTGTAGGTGCGGCTAGGAGAGTGGGTGTGACTAGGAGAGTGGGTGTGGCTAGGAAAATGGGTGTGGCTATGAGAATTGGTGTGGCTAGGAGAGTGGGTGGGGCTAAGAGAATAGGTGTGGCAAGGAGAGTGGCTGTGGTTAAGAAAATGCATGTGGCTATAAGAGTGGGTGTTGCGAGGAGAGTGGGTGCAGCAAAGAGAGTGAGTGCGGCCAGGAGAGTGGGTGCAGCTAGGAGAGTGGGTGCAGCAATGAGTGTAGGTGTGGCTAGGAGAGTGGGTGTAGCTGAGAGTGGGTGCAGCTAAGAGAGTGGGTGCGGCTAGGAGAGAGGGTGCAGCAATGAGTGAGGGTGCGGCTAGGAGAGAGGGTACAGCAAACAGAGTGGGTGTGGCTGAGAGTGGGTGTTGCTAAGATATTGGGTGTGTCTAGGAAAGTGGGTACAGCAAAGAGAGTGGATGTAGCTAGAAGACTGGGGGTGGCTAAGTGAGTTTCTGGGGCTAGGAGAGAAGGTGTGGCTAAGAGAGTGGGTATGGCTAGGAGAGAGTGAGCTAGGGATGTGGGTGTGGCTAGGGGAATCGGTGTGGCTAGGAGAGTGGGTGGGGCTAGGAGAGTGGGAGCGGCTAGTCAAGTGGGTGTGGCTAGGAGAATTGGTGTGGCTAGGAGAGTGGGTGCAACCAGGAGACTAGGTGTGGCTAGGAGAGTGGGTGTGGCTAACAGAGTGGGTGCAGCTAACAGTGGGTGTAGCTAGGAGAGTGGGTGTGGCTAGGAGAGTGGGTGTGGCTAAGAGAGTGGTTGTGACCTAGTAGTGGGTGTGACTAGTAGAGTGGGTGTGGCTAGGAGAGTGGGTGTGACTAGGAGAGTGGGTGTGCCTAGGAAAATGGGTGTGGCTAGGAGAATTGGTGTGGCTACAAGAGTGGGTGTGGCTAGGAGAGTGGGTGCAACTAGGAGACTAGGTGTGGCTAAGAGAGTGGGTACAACTAGGAGACTAGGTGTGGCTAGGAGAGTGGGTGTGGCTAAGAGAGTGGGTGCAGCTAACACAATGGGTGTAGCTACGAGAGTGGGTGGGGCTAAGAGAATAGGTGTGGCTAGGAGAGTGGTTGTTGCAAGGAGTGTGGGTGCGGCTAGAAGAGTGGGTGCGGTTAGGAGAGTGGTTGTGACTAGTAGAGTGGGTGCAGCTAGGAGAGTGGGTGTGACTAGGAGAGTGGGTGTAACTAGGAGAGTGGGTGTGGCTAGGAGAGTGGGTGCAGCTAACAGAGTGGGAGTCGCAAAGAGAGTGGGTGGGGCTAGGAGAGTGGGTGTGACGAGTAGAGTGGGATGGCAATGAGAGTGGGTGTGATTAGCAGAGTGGGTGTGGCTAGGAGAATGGGTGTGGCTAGGAGAATTGGTGTGGCTAGGAGAGTGGGTGTGGCTAGGAGAGTGGGTGCGGCTAGGAGAATTGGTGTGGCTAGGAGAGTGGGTGTGGTTAGGAGAGTGGGTGCAACTAGGAGACTAGGTGTGGCTAGGAGAGTGGGTGCAACTAGGAGACTAGGTGTGGCTAGGAGAGTGGGTGCAACTTGGAGACTAGGTGTGGCTAGGAGAGTGGGTGTGGCTAAGAGAGTGGGTGCAGCTAACAGAATGGGTGTAGCTAGGAGAGTGGGTGTGACTAGTAGAGTGGGTGTGGCTAGGAGAGTGGGTGTGGCTAGGAGAGTGGGTGTGGCTAGGAGAATGGGTGTGGCTAGGAGAATTGGTGTGGCTAGGAGAGTGGGTGTGGCTAGGAGAGTGGGTGTGGCTAGGAGAGTGAGTGTTGCGAGGAGAGTGGGTGCGGCTAGAAGAGTGGGTGCGGCTAGGAGAGTGGGTGCAGCTAGGAGAGTGGGTGTGACTAGTAGAGGGGGTGCGGCTAGGAGAGTTGGTGTAACTAGGAGACTAGGTGTGGCTAGGAGAGTGGGTGCAGCAAAGAGAGTGGGTGCAGCTAAGAGAGTGGGTGTGTCTAGGAGAGTGAGTGTAGATGAGAATGGGTGTGGCTAAGAGAGTGGCTGTGGCTAGGAGAGTGGGTGCAGCAATGAGTTTGGGTGCGGCAAGGAGAGTGGGTGCAGCAAAGAATGTGGGCGTGGCTAGGAGAGTGGGTGCGGCTAGGAGAGTGGGTGTGACTAGGAGAGTGGGTGTGGCTAGGAGAGTGGGTGTGACTAAGAGAGTGGGTGTGGCTAGGAGAGTGGGTGGGGCTAGGAGAGTGGGTGTGGCTAAGAGAGTGGGTGTGACTAGTAGAGTGGGTGCAGCTGGGAGTGTGGGTGTGGCTAGGAGAGTGGGTGTGGCTAGGAGAGTGTGTGGCTTGGAGAATTGGTGTGGCTAGGAGAGTGAGTGTTGCGAGGAGAGTGGGTGCGGCTAGAAGAATGGGTGCGGCTAGGAGAGTGGCTGCAGCTAGGAGAGTGGGTGTGACTAGTAGAGGGGGTGCGGCTAGGAGAGTTGGTGTAACTAGGAGACTAGGTGTGGCTAGGAGAGTGGGTGCAGCAAAGAGAGTGGGTGCAGCTAAGAGAGTGGGTGCGTCTAGGAGAGTGAGTGTAGATGAGAGTGGGTGTGGCTAAGAGAGTGGCTGTGGCTAGGAGAGTGGGTGCAGCAATGAGTTTGGGTGCGGCAAGGAGAGTGGGTGCAGCAAAGAATGTGGGCGTGGCTAGGAGAGTGGGTGCGGCTAGGAGAGTGGGTGTGACTAGGAGAGTGGGTGTGGCTAGGAGAGTGGGTGTGACTAAGAGAGTGGGTGTGGCTAGGAGAGTGGGTGGGGCTAGGAGAGTGGGTGTGGCTAAGAGAGTGGGTGTGACTAGTAGAGTGGGTGCAGCTGGGAGTGTGGGTGTGGCTAAGAGAGTGGGTGTGGCTAGGAGAGTGTGCGGCTTGGAGAATTGGTGTGGCTAGGAGAGTGGGTGCGACTGGGGGAGTGGGTGCAACAAGGAGAATAGGTGTGGCTAGGAGAGTGGGTGTGACTAGTAGAGTGGGTGCAGCTAGGAGAGTGGGTGTGATAGAAGAGTGGGTGTGGCTAGGAGAGTGGTTGTGGTTGGGAGAGTTGGTGTGGCTAGGAGAGTGGGTGCAGCTAAGAGAGTGGGTGTGATTAGTAGAGTGCGTGTGGCTAGGAGAGTGGGTGTGGCTAAGAGAGTGGGTGTGGCTAGTAGAGTGGGTATGGCTAACTGAGTGGCTGCAGCTAACAGAGTGGGTGTAGCTAGGAGAGTGGGTGCAGCTAAGAGAGTGGGTGTGACTAGTAGAGTGGGTATGGCTAACAGAGTGGGTGTAGCTAGGGGAGTGGGTGGGGCTAAGTGAATAGGTGTGGCAAGGAGTGTGGCTGTGGTTAAGAGCATGTGTGTGGCTATAAGAGTGGGTGTTGCGAGGACAGTGGGTGCAGCAAAGAGTGTGGTTATGGCTATGAGAGTGGGTGCAGCAAAGAGAGTGGGTGCAGCAATGAGTGTATGTGCGGCTAGAAGAGTGAGTGTACTGAGAGTGGGTGTTGCTAAGATAGTGGGTGTGGCTAGGAGAATGGGTGCAGCTAAGAAAGTGGGTGTAGCTAGAAGACTGGGTGCGGCTAGGAGAGAAGGTCTGTCTAAGAGAGTGGGTACGGCTAGGAGAGGGTGAGCTAGGGATGTGGGTGTGGCTAGGGGAATTGGTGTGGCTAGGAGAGTGGGTGTGGCTAGTAGAGTGGGTGTGGCTAGGAGCGTTGGTGTGACTAGGAGAGTGGGTGTGACTAGGAGAGTTGTTGTGACTAGTAGTGGGTGTAGCTGGGAGAGTTGGTGTGGTTAGTAGAGCGGGTGTGGCTAGGAGAGATGGTGTGGTTAGGAGAGTGGGTGTGACTAGTAGTGGGTGCAGCTGGGAGAGTTGGTGTGGCTAGGAGAGAGGGTGTGGCTAGGAGAGTTGGTGTGGTTAGGAGAGTGGGTGTGACTAGTAGTGGGTGCAGCTGGGAGAGTTGGTGTGACTAGGGGAGTTGGTGTGGCTAGGTGAGTGGGTGTGGCTAGGAGAGCAGGTGCTAGGAGAGTAGGTGCAGCTAACAGAGTGGGTGCAGCTAACAGAATGGGTGTAGCTAGGAGAGTGGATGTGACTAGTAGAGTGGGTGTGGCTAGGAGAGTGGGTGTGGCTAGGAGAATGGGTGTGGCTAGGAGAATTGGTGTGGCTAGGAGAGTGGGTGTGGCTAGGAGAGTGGGTGTGGCTAAGAGAGTGGGTGTGGCTAGTAGAGTGGGTATGGCTAACTGAGTGGCTGCAGCTAACAGAGTGGGTGTAGCTAGGAGAGTGGGTGCAGCTAAGAGAGTGGGTGTGACTAGTAGAGTGGGTATGGCTAACAGAGTGGGTGTAGCTAGGGGAGTGGGTGGGGCTAAGTGAATAGGTGTGGCAAGGAGTGTGGCTGTGGTTAAGAGCATGTGTGTGGCTATAAGAGTGGGTGTTGCGAGGACAGTGGGTGCAGCAAAGAGTGTGGTTATGGCTATGAGAGTGGGTGCAGCAAAGAGAGTGGGTGCAGCAATGAGTGTATGTGCGGCTAGAAGAGTGAGTGTACTGAGAGTGGGTGTTGCTAAGATAGTGGGTGTGGCTAGGAGAATG
Organism: Isurus oxyrinchus; assembly: GCA_026770705.1. Classification (NCBI taxonomy): domain Eukaryota; kingdom Metazoa; phylum Chordata; class Chondrichthyes; order Lamniformes; family Lamnidae; genus Isurus; species Isurus oxyrinchus. Next base: position 140,311,191 of record JANJGN010000010.1, read on the forward strand.
GGTGCAGCTAAGAAAGTGGGTGTAGCTAGAAGACTGGGTGCGGCTAGGAGAGAAGGTCTGTCTAAGAGAGTGGGTACGGCTAGGAGAGGGTGAGCTAGGGATGTGGGTGTGGCTAGGGGAATTGGTGTGGCTAGGAGAGTGGGTGTGGCTAGTAGAGTGGGTGTGGCTAGGAGCGTTGGTGTGACTAGGAGAGTGGGTGTGACTAGGAGAGTTGTTGTGACTAGTAGTGGGTGTAGCTGGGAGAGTTGGTGTGGTTAGTAGAGCGGGTGTGGCTAGGAGAGATGGTGTGGTTAGGAGAGTGGGTGTGACTAGTAGTGGGTGCAGCTGGGAGAGTTGGTGTGGCTAGGAGAGAGGGTGTGGCTAGGAGAGTTGGTGTGGTTAGGAGAGTGGGTGTGACTAGTAGTGGGTGCAGCTGGGAGAGTTGGTGTGACTAGGGGAGTTGGTGTGGCTAGGTGAGTGGGTGTGGCTAGGAGAGCAGGTGCTAGGAGAGTAGGTGCAGCTAACAGAGTGGGTGCAGCTAACAGAATGGGTGTAGCTAGGAGAGTGGATGTGACTAGTAGAGTGGGTGTGGCTAGGAGAGTGGGTGTGGCTAGGAGAATGGGTGTGGCTAGGAGAATTGGTGTGGCTAGGAGAGTGGGTGTGGCTAGGAGAGTGGGTGTGGCTAAGAGAGTGGGTGCAACTAACAGAATGGGTGTAGCTAGGAGAGTGGGTGCAGCTAAGAGAGTGGGTGTGACTAGTAGAGTGGGTGTGGCTAAGTGAGTGGGTGTGACTAGTAGAGTGGGTGCAGCTAGGAGAGTGGGTGTGATAGGAGAGTGGCTGTGGCTGGGAGAGTTGGTGTGGCTAGGAGAGTGGGTGCAGCTAAGAGAGTGGGTGTGGCTAGTAGAGTGGGTATGGCTAACAGAGTGGCTGCAGCTAACAGAGTGGGTGCAGCTAAGAGAGTAGGTGTGGCTAGTAGAGTGGGTACGGCTAACAGCGTGGCTGCAGCTAACAGAGTGGGTGTAGCTAGGAGAGTGGGTGCAGCTAAGAGAGTGGGTGTGACTAGTAGAGTGGGTACGGCTAACAGAGTGGCTGCAGCTAACAGAGTGGCTGCAGCTAACAGAGTGGGTGTAGCTAGGAGAGTGGGTGCAGCTAAGAGAGTGGGTGTGACTAGTAGAATGAGTATGGCTAACAGAGTGGGTGCAGCTAGGAGAGTGGGTGCAGCTAAGAGAGTGGGTGTGACTTGTAGAATGGGTATGGCTAACAGAGAGTGTGTAGCTAGGACAGTGGGTGCAGCTAAGAGAGTGGGTGTGACTAGTAGAGTGGGTATGGCTAACAGAGTGGGTGTAGCTAGGAGAGTGGGTGCAGCTAAGAGAGTGGGTGTGATTATTAGTGTGTGTGGGGCTAGGAGAGTGGGTGTGGCTAAGAGAGTGGGTGTGGCTAGTAGAGTGGGTATGGCTAACAGTGTGGCTGCAGCTAACAGAGTGGGTGTAGCTAGGACAGTGGGTGCAGCTAAGAGAGGTGTGACTAGTAGAATGGGTATGGCTAACAGAGTGGGTGTAGCTAGGAGAGTGGGTGGGGCTAAGTGAATAGGTGTGGCAAGGAGAGTGGCTGTGGTTAAGAGCATGTGTGTGGCTATAAGAGTGGGTGTTGCGAGGAGAGTGGGTGCAGCAAAGAGAGTGGTTATGGCTAGGAGAGTGGGTGCAGCTAAGAGAGTGGGTGCAGCAATGAGTGTAGGTGCGGCTAGAAGAGTGAGTGTGGCTGAGAGTGGGTGTTGCTAAGATAGTGGGTGTGGCTAGGAGAATGGATGCAGCTAAGAGAGTGGCTGTAGCTAGAAGACTGGGTGCGGCTAGGAGAGAAGGTCTGTCTAAGAGAGTGGGTACGGCTAGGAGAGGGTGAGCTAGGGATGTAGGTGTGGCTAGGGGAATTGGTGTGGCTAGGAGAGTGGGTGTGGCTAGTAGAGTGGGTGTGGCTAGGAGAGTTGTTGTGACTAGTAGTGGGTGTAGCTGGGAGAGTTGGTGTGGTTAGGAGAGTGGGTGTGACTAGTAGTGGGTGCAGCTGGGAGAGTTGGTGTGACTAGGGGAATTGGTGTGGCCAGGAGAGTTGGTGTGGCTAGGTGAGTGGGTGTGGCTAGGAGAGCAGGTGCCAGGAGAGTAGGTGCAGCTAACAGAATGGGTGTAGCTAGGAGAGTGGGTGGGGCTAAGAGATTAGGTGTGGCAAGGAGAGTGGCTGTGGTTAAGAGAATGCGTGTGGCTATAAAAGCAGATGTTGCGAGGAGTGTGGGTGCAGCAAAGAGAATGGGTGCGGCTAGAAGAGTAGGTGCAGCTAGGAAAGTGGGTGTGGCAAAGAGAGTGGGTGCATCTAGGAGAGTGAGTGTTGCGAGGAGAGTGGGTGCAGCTAGGAGAATGGGTGTGGCAAAGAGAGTGGGTGTGGCTAGGAGAGTGGCTGCAGCAAAGAGAGTGGGTGTGTCTAGGGGAGTGGGTGTGTCTAGTTGAGTGGGTGTGGCTAACAGAGTGGGTGCAGCTAACAGAGTGGGTGTAACTAGGAGAGTGGGTGGGGCTAAGAGAATAGGTGTGGTTAAGAGCATGCGTGTGGCAATAAGAGTGGGTGTTGCGAGGAGAGTGGGTGCAGCAAAGAGAGTGGGTACGGCTAAAAGAGTGGGTGCAGCTAGGAGAGTGGGTGGCAGCAATGAGTGTAGGTGTGGCTAGGAGAGTGGGTGTAGCTGAGAGTGGGTGCAGCTAAGAGAGTGGGTGCGAATAGGAGAGTGGGTGCAGCAATGAGTGTGGGTGCGGCTAGGAGAGTGGGTACAGCAAAGAGAGTGGGTGTAGCTAGAAGACTGGGTGTGGCTAAGAGAGTTTGTGTGGCTAGGAGAGTGGGTATGGCTAGGAGAGGGTGAGCTAGGGATGTTGGTGTGGCTAGGGGAATTGGTGTGGCTAGGAGAGTGGGTGGGGCTAGGAGAGTGGGAGTGGCTAGTAGAGTAGGTGTGGCTAGGAGAGTTGGTGTGGCTAGGAGAGTGGGTGTAGCTAGGAGAGTGGGTGGGGCTCGGAGAGTGGGTGTAGCTAAGAGAGTGTGGGTGCAGCTAGGAGACTAGGTGTGGCTAGGAGAGTGGGTGTGGCTAAGAGAGTGGGTGCAGCTAACAGAATGGGTGTAGCTAGGAGAGTGGGTGTGGCTAGGAGAGTGGGTGTGGCTAGGAGAGTGAGTGTTCCGAGGAGAGTGGGTGCGGCTAGAAGAGTGGCTGCGGCTAGGAGAGTGGGTGCAGCTAGGAGAGTGGGTGTGACTAGTAGAGGGGGTGCGGCTAGGAGAGTTGGTGTAACTAGGAGACTAGGTGTGGCTAGGAGAGTGTGTGCAGCAAAGAGAGTGGGTGCAGCTAAGAGAGTGGGTGCGTCTAGGAGAGTGAGTGTAGATGAGAGTGGGTGTGGCTAAGAGAGTGGCTGTGGCTAGGAGAGTGGGTGCAGCAATGAGTTTGGGTGCGGCAAGGAGAGTGGGTGCAGCAAAGAATGTGGGCGCAGCTAGGAGAGTGGGTGCGGCTGGGAGAGTTGGTGTGACTAGGAGAGTGGGTGTGGCTAGGAGAGTGGGTGTGGCTAGGAGAGTGGGTGAGGCTAGTAGAGTGGGTGCAGCTGGGAGAGTGGGTGTGACTAAGAGAGTGGGTGTGGCTAGGAGAGTGGGTGGGGCTAGGAGAGTGGGTGTGGCTAAGAGAGTGGGTGTGACTAGTAGAGTGGGTGCAGCTGGGAGTGTGGGTGTGACTAGGAGAGTGGGTGTGGCTAGGAGAGTGGGTGTGGCTAGGAGAGTGGGTGTGGCTAGGAGAGTGTGCGGCTTGGAGAATTGGTGTGGCTAGGAGAGTGGGTGCGACTGGGGGAGTGGGTGCAACAAGGAGAATAGGTGTGGCTAGGAGAGTGGGTGTGACTAGTAGAGTGGGTGCAGCTAAGAGAGTGGGAGTGATAGAAGAGTGGGTGTGGCTAGGAGAGTGGTTGTGGCTGGGAGAGTTGGTGTGGCTAGGAGAGTGGGTGCAGCTAAGAGAGTGGGTGTGATTAGTAGAGTGCGTGTGGCTAGGAGAGTGGGTGTGGCTAAGAGAGTGGGTGTGGCTAGTAGAGTGGGTATGGCTAACTGAGTGGGTGTAGCTAGGAGAGTGGGTGGGGCTAAGTGAATAGGTGTGGCAAGGAGAGTGGCTGTGGTTAAGAGCATGTTTGTGGCTATAAGAGTGGGTGTTGCGAGGAGAGTGGGTGCAGCAAAGAGAGTGGGTATGGCTAGGAGAGTGGGTGCAGCAAAGAGAGTGGGTGCAGCAATGAGTGTAGGTGCGGCTAGAAGAGTGAGTGTGGCTGAGAGTGGGTGTTGCTAAGATAGTGGGTGTGGCTAGGAGAATGGGTGCAGCTAAGAAAGTGGGTGTAGCTAGAAGACTGGGTGCGGCTAGGAGAGAAGGTCTGTCTAAGAGAGTGGGTACGGCTAGGAGAGGGTGAGCTAGGGATGTAGGTGTGGCTAGGGGAATTGGTGTGGCTAGGAGAGTGGGTGTGGCTAGTAGAGTGGGTGTGGCTAGGAGAGTTGTTGTGACTAGTAGTGGGTGTAGCTGGGAGAGTTGGTGTGACTAGTAGTGGGTGCAGCTGGGAGAGTTGGTGTGACTAGGGGAGTTGGTGTGGCCAGGAGAGTTGGTGTGGCTAGGTGAGTGGGTGTGGCTAGGAGAGCAGGTGCTAGCAGAGTTGGTGCAGCTAACAGAATGGGTGTACCTAGGAGAGTGGGTGGGGCTAGGAGAGTGTGCGGCTTGGAGAATTGGTGTGGCTAGGAGAGTGGGTGCGACTGGGGGAGTGGGTGCAACAAGGAGAATAGGTGTGGCTAGGAGAGTGGGTGTGGCTAAGAGAGTGGGTGTGACTAGTAGAGTGGGTGCAGCTAGGAGAGTGGGTGTGATAGAAGAGTGGGTGTGGCTAGGAGAGTGGTTCTGGTTGGGAGAGTTGGTGTGGCTAGGAGAGTGGGTGCAGCTAAGAGAGTGGGTGTGATTAGCAGAGTGCGTGTGGCTAGGAGAGTGGGTGTGGCTAAGAGAGTGGGTGTGGCTAGTAGAGTGGGTATGGCTAACAGAGTGGCTGCAGCTAACAGAGTGGGTGCAGCTAGGAGAGTGGGTGTGACTAAGAGAGTGGGTGTGGCTAGGAGAATGGGTGGGGCTAGGAGAGTGGGTGTGGCTAAGAGAGTGGGTGTGACTAGTAGAGTGGGTGCAGCTGGGAGTGTGGGTGTGACTAGGAGAGTGGGTGTGGCTAGGAGAGTGGGTGTGGCTAGGAGAGTGTGTGGCTTGGAGAATTGGTGTGGCTAGGAGAGTGGTTGCGACTGGGGGAGTGGGTGCAACAAGGAGAATAGGTGTGGCTAGGAGAGTGGGTGTGGCTAAGAGAGTGGGTGTGATAGAAGAGTGGGTGTGGCTAGGAGAGTGGTTGTGGTTGGGAGAGTTGGTGTGGCTAGGAGAGTGGGTGCAGCTAAGAGAGTGGGTATGTTTAGTAGAGTGTGTGTGGCTAGGAGAGTGGGTGTGGTTAAGAGAGTGGATGTGGCTAGTAGAGTGGGTATGGCTAACAGAGTGGCTGCAGCTAACAAAGTGGGTGTAGCTAGGAGAGTGGGTGCAGCTAAGAGAGTGGGTGTGACTAGTAGAGTGGGTATGGCTAACAGAGTGGGTGTAGCTAGGAGAGTGGGTGGGGCTAAGTGAATAGGTGTGGCAAGGAGAGTGGCTGTGGTTAAGAGCATGTGTGTGGCTATAAGAGTGGGTGTTGCGAGGAGTGTGGGTGCAGCAAAGAGAGTGGGTATGGCTAGGAGAGTGGGTGCAGCAAAGAGAGTGGGTGCAGCAATGAGTGTAGGTGCGGCTAGAAGAGTGAGTGTGGCTGAGAGTGGGTGTTGCTAAGATAGTGGGTGTGGCTAGGAGAATGGGTGCAGCTAAGAAAGTGGGTGTAACTAGAAGACTGGGTGCGGCTAGGAGAGAAGGTCTGTCTAAGAGAGTGGGTACGGCTAGGAGAGGGTGAGCTAGGGATGTGGGTGTGGCTTGGGGAATTGGTGTGGCTAGGAGAGTGGGTGTGGCTAGTAGAGTGGGTGTGGCTAGGAGCGTTGGTGTGACTAGGAGAGTGGGTGTGACTAGGAGAGTTGTTGTGACTAGTAGTGGGTGTAGCTGGGAGAGTTGGTGTGGTTAGGAGAGCGGGTGCGGCTAGGAGAGATGGTGTGGTTAGGAGAGTGGGTGTGACTAGTAGTGGGTGCAGCTGGGAGAGTTGGTGTGGCTAGGAGAGAGGGTGTGGCTAGGAGAGTTGGTGTGGTTAGGAGAGTGGGTGTGACTAGTAGTGGGTGCAGCTGGGAGAGTTGGTGTGGCTAGGAGAGTTGGTGTGGCTAGGTGAGTGGGTGTGGCTAGGAGAGCAGGTGCTAGGAGAGTAGGTGCAGCTAACAGAGTGGGTGCAGCTAACAGAATGGGTGTAGCTAGGAGAGTGGGTGGGGCTAAGAGATTAGGTGTGGCAAGGAGAGTGGCTGTGGTTAAGAGAATGCGTGTGGCTATAAGAGCAGGTGTTGCGAGGAGAGTGGGTGCAGCAAAAGAATGGGTGCGGCTAGAAGAGTAGGTGCAGCTAGGAGAGTGGGTGTGGCAAAGAGAGTGGGTGCGTCTAGGAGAGTGAGTGTTGCGAGGAGAGTGTGTGCAGCTAGGAGAATGGGTGTGGCAAAGAGAGTGGGTGTGGCTAGGAGAGTAGCTGCAGCAAAGAGAGTGGGTGCGTCTAGGGGAGTGGGTGTGGCTAGTTGAGTGGGTGTGGCTAGTAGAGTGGGTGTGGCTAGGAGAGTGGGTGCGGCTAAGAGAGTGGGTGCAGCAAAGAGAATGTGTGCATCTATGGGAGTGAGTGTTACGAGGAGAGTGGGTGCAGCAAAGAGAGTGGGTGCGGCTAGGAGAGTGGATGTGTCTAGTAGAGTGGATGCAGCTAGGAGAGTGGGTGTGGTTAGGAGAGTGGGTGTGACTAGTAGAGTGGGTGCGGCTGGGAGAGTTGATGTAACTAGTAATGGGTGCGGCTGGGTAGGTTGGTGTGGTTAGGGGAGTGAGTGTGACTAGTAGAGTGGGTGCGGCTGGGAGAGTGGGTGTGGCTAAGAGAGGTGGGGCTAGGAGAGCAGGTGCAAGGAGAGTGGGTGCAGCTAACAGAGTGGGTGTAGCTAGGAGAGTGGGTGGGGCTAAGAGAGTGGGTGTAGCTAGGAGAGTGGGTGGGGCTAAGAGAGTGGGTGTAGCTAGGAGAGTGGGTGGGGCTAAGGGAATAGGTGTGGCTAGGAGAGTGGGTGTTGCGAGGAGAGTGGGTGCAGCTAGGAGAGTGGGTGTGACTAGTAGAGTGGGTGCGGCTAGGAGAGTTGGTGTAACTAGGAGACTAGATGTGGCTAGGAGAATGGGTACAGCAAAGAGAGTGGGTGTGGCTAAGAGAGTGGCTGCGGCTAGGAGAGTGGCTGCAGCAATGAGTGTGGGTGCGGCTAGGAGAGTGGGTGCAGCAAAGTGTGGGTGTGGCTAGGAGAGTGGGTGTGACTAGGAGAGTGGTTGCAGCTTGGAGAATTGGTGTGGCTAGGAGAGTGGGTGCGGCTATGAGAGTGGGTGCAACTAGAATAGGTGTGGTTCGGAGAGTGGGTGTGACTAGTAGAGTGGGTGCAGCTAGGACAGTGGGTGTGGCTAGGAGAGTGGCTGCAGCTAGGAGAGTGGGTGTGACTAGGAGAGTGGGTTCGGCTAGGAAAGTGGGTGTGGATGGGAGAGTTGGTGTGGCTAGGAGAGTGGGTGCAGCTAAGAGAGTCGGTGTGGCTAGTAGAGTGGGCGTGGCTAACAGAGTGGCTGCAACTAAGAGAGTGGGTGCAGCTAAGAGTGGGTGTGACTAGTAGTGGGTGTGGCTAACAGGGTGGGTGCAGTTAACAGAGTGGGTGTAGCTAGGAGAGTGGATGGGGCTCAGAGAATAGGTGTGGCAAGGAGAGTGGCTGAGGTTAAGAGCATGAGTGTGGCTATAAGAGTGGGTGTTGCGAGGAGAGTGGGTGCAGCAATGAGTGTAGGTGCGGCTAGGAGAGTGGGTGTAGCTGAGAGTGGGTCCGGCTAAGGGAGTGGGTGCGGCTAGGTGAGTGGGTGCAGCAATGAGTGTGGGTGCGGCTAGGAGATTGGGTACAGCAAAGAGTGTGTGTGCGGCTAGAAGAGTGGGTGTGGCTGAGAGTGGGTGTTGCTAAGATAGTGGGTGTGGCTAGGAGAGTGGGTGCAGCTAAGAAAGTGGGTGTAGCTAGAAGACTGGGTGTGGCTAGGAGAGAAGGTGTGGCTAAGAGAGTGGGTATGGCTAGGAGAGGGTGAGCTAGGGATGTAGGTGTTGCTAGGAGAGTTGGTGTGGCTAGGAGAGTGGGTGCGGCTAAGAGAGTGGGTGTGACTAGTAGAGTGGGTGCGGCTCGGAGTGTTGGTGTGACTAGTAATGGGTGCGGCTGGGAGAGTTGGTGTGGTTAGGAGAGTGGGTGTGACTAGTAGAGTGGGTGTGGCTAGGAGAGTTGGTGTGACTAGTAATGGTGCGGCTGGGAGAGTTGGTGTGGCTAGGAGAGTGGGTGTGGCTAGGAGAGTTGGTGTGGTTAGGAGAGTGAGTGCGGCTAGGAGAGTTGGTGTCGTTAGGAGAGTGGGTGTGGCAAAGAGAGTGGGTGCGTCTAGGAGAGTGAGTTTTGCGAGGAGAATGGGTGCAGCAAAGAGAGTGGGGTGGCTAGGAGAGTGGGTGCAGCAAAGAGAGTGGGTGTGACTAGTAGAGTGGGTGCAGCTAGGAGAGTGGGTGCGGCTAGGAGAGTGGGTGCAGCAAAGAGAGTGGGTGTGACTAGTAGAGTGGGTGCAGCTAGGAGAGTGGGTGCGGCTAGGAGAGTGGGTGTGACTAGTAGAGTGGGTGCGGCTGGGAGAGTTGGTGTAACTAGTAATGGGTGCGGCTGGGAGAGTTGGTGTGGCTAGGAGAGTGGGAGCGGCTAGGAGAGTGGGAGCGGCTAGGAGAGTGGGAGCGGCTAGGAGAGTGGGTGTGGCAAAGAGAGTGGGTGTGGCAAAGAGAGTGGGTGCGTCTAGGAGAGTGAGTTTTGCGAGGAGAATGGGTGCAGCAAGGAGAGTGGGGTGGCTAGGAGAGTGGGTGCAGCAAAGAGAGTGGGTGTGACTAGTAATGGGTGCGGCTGGGAGAGTTGGTGTGGCTAGGAGAGTGGGTGTGACTAAGAGAGCGGGTGTAGCTAGGAGAGTGGGTGGGGCTCGGAGAGCAGGTGCAAGGAGAGTGGGTGCGGCTAACAGAGTGGGTGTAGCTAGGAGAGTGGATGGGGCTAAGAGAATAGGTGTGGCTAGGAGAGTGGCTGTGGTTAAGAGAATGCATGTGGCTATAAGAGTGGGTGTTGCGAGTAGAGTGGGTGCAGCAAAGAGAGTTGGTGCAGCTAGGAGAATGGGTGCGGCGAAGAGAGTGGGTGTAGCTGAGAGTGGGTGTGGCTAAGAGAGTGGATACGGCTCGGAGAGTGGATGCAGCGATGAGTGTGGGTGCGGCTAGAAGAGTGGGCGCAGCAAAGAGAGTTGGTGTGGCTAAGAGAGTGGGTACGGCTAGGAGAGGATGAGCTAGGGGTGTGGGTGTGGCTAGGGGAATGGGTGTGGCTAGGATAGTGGGTGGGGCTAGGAGAGTGGGTGTGGCTGAGTGGGTGGGGCTAGGAGATTGGGTGTGGCTGAAAATAGGTGGGGCTAGGAGAGTGGGCATGACCAAGTTAACGGGTACAGCCATGGATGTGATTGCTGCCCCCTCCCCCGCAGGGTGCCCCAGGGCTGGGTGCCATTGTGCTGGGTGCCCCTTTGGTGTGGGTTGCCCCTGCATTGGGTGCCCCTCCACTCTATCTAGGCCTAGCACAAATGCCGCTCTGCAGGGTGCCTCAGCATTGGGTGCTTGGGTGATCCTCTGCCTTAACCCACTTACATTAGCAGGGGAAGTGTTGACAGGTCAGATCCTGGAGGTCACACTGAGGTCACACATTCTCCAACTTGTTTTCTCTGTGTTAAGTTTATTTATTAGTAATTCAGACAAGCAAATGTTTGCTACTTTTTAAAGGTGACTCCAACACATGAAAACAGCCTGTGGATCCCATCACAGTCTGGCTGTGGTTTCTCGCTTATCCAGAGAATAATTTTCTGAGTGCCTGCGTGGACAGGAAACAGTTTTCATTTTCACTGGGATCCCCTGAGATCTGCCCCATTCCTGCTCTCAGCCACGTTGCTGTGTATAGACTGGCCAAGCCCCAGACAGTCTCAGCTCAGGATCAGCAACGTTCTGAGGCTTCTCCACGTCAGTACAAATATTTACCCGGGATAAAAGCTGCTGGCTGGAGCTGCAAACCACTCACTTTGCAAAGTCGATCTGTGCTGAGGCAGGTAAGGAGATGAACAGTTATCCTGAGACCAGGTAGAAAGTGTGTGGGAAAGTCAGCTCCGTTAATGTACAGCAGAAAGCTGAGAAACATTTCCAAACTCCTCACATAACATGATTGAATGTGAAAGGCAGTGATTACAGTTTTGTAACTGGAGCAGGAAGCCCCTTCGGTTCCTGAGTTTCAAGCTAATAATTCAATTGAGATAAAAAGGGTAAAGTTTGAGCTTGGTATAAAATTAAAGTGGGGATTAAAATCTGTGGCACAATGTGTAATAGAGGGTAGTTAGAGTCAGTGTGTAATAGAGTTAGAGTCAATGTATAATAGAAGGTAGTTAGAGTCAGTATGTAATAGAGTTAGAGTCAGTGTGTAATAGAGGGTAGTTAGAGTCAGTGTGTAATAGAGTTAGAGTCAGTGTGTAATAGACGGTAGTTAGAGTCAGTGTGTAATAGACGGTAGTTAGAGTCAGTGTGTAATAGACGGTAGTTAGAGTCAGTGTATAATAGAGGGTAGTTAGAGTCAGTGTATAATAGATTTGGAGTCAGTGTGTAATACAGGGTAGTTAGAGTCAGTGTGTAATAGAGGGTTGTTAGAGTCAGTGTGCAATAGAGGTAAGTTAGAGTCAGTGTGTAATAGAGGGTAGTTAGAGTCAGTGAGTAATAGAGGGTAGTTAGAGTCAGTATGTAATAGAGGGTAATTAGAGGCAGTATGTAATAGAGTTAGAATCACTGTGTAATAGAGGGTAGTTAGAGTCAGTGTGTAATAGAGTTAGAGTCAGTGTGTAATAGATGGTAGTTAGAGTCAGTGTGTAATAGAGTTAGAGTCAGTATGTAATAGAAGGTAATTAAAGTCAGTGTATAATAGAGTTGGAATCAGTGTGTAATAGAGGGTAGTTAGAGTCAGTGTGTAATAGAGGGTAGTTAGAATCAGTGTGTAATAGAGTTAGAATCAGTGTGTAATAGAGGGTAGTTAAAGTCAGTGTATAAGAGAGTTGGAGTCAGTGTGTAATAGAGGGTAGTTAGAGTCAGTGTGTAATAGATGGTAGTTAGAGTCAGTGTGTAATAGAGTTAGAGTCAGTGTGTAATAGAGGGTAGTTAAAGTCAGTGTATAATAGAGTTGGAATCAGTGTGTAATAGAGGGTAGTTAGAGTCACTGTGTAATAGAGGGTAGTTAGAGTCAGTGTGTAATAGAGTTAGAGTCAGTGTGTAATAGAGGGTAGTTAAAGTCAGTGTATAATAGAGTTGGAATCAGTGTGTAATAGAGGGTAGTTAGAGTCACTGTGTAACAGAGGGTAGTTAGAGTCAGTGTGTAATAGAGTTAGAGTCAGTGTGTAATAGATGGTAGTTAGAGTCAGTGTGTAATAGAGTTAGAGTCAGTATGTAATAGAGGGTAGTTAAAGTCAGTGTATAATAGAGTTGGAATCAGTATGTAATAGAGGGTAGTTAGAGTCAGTGTGTAATAGAGCATAGTTAGAATCAGTGTGTAATAGAGTTAGAATCAGTGTGTAATAGAGGGTAGTTAAAGTCAGTGTATAAGAGAGTTGGAATCATGTGTAATAAAGGGTAGTTAGAGTCAGTGTGTAATAGAGGGTAGTTAGAGTCAGTGTGTAATTGAGGGTAGTTAGAGTCAGTGTGTAATAGAGTTAGAGTCAATATGTAATAGAGGGTAGTTAAAGTCAGTGTATAATAGAGTTGGAATCAGTGTGTAATAGAGGGTAGTTAGAGTCAGTGTGTCATAGAGGGTAGTTAAAGTCAGTGTATAAGAGAGTTGGAGTCAGTGTGTAATAGAGGGTAATTAAAGTCAGTGTATAATAGAGTTGGACTCAGTGTGTAATAGAGGGTAGTTAGAGTCAGTGTGTAATAGATGGTAGTTAGAGTCACTGTGTAATAGAGTTAGAGTCAGTGTGTAATAGAGTTAGAGTCAGTGTGTAATAGATGGTAGTTAGAGTCAGTGTGTAATAGAGTTAGAGTCAGTATGTAATAGAGGGTAGTTAAAGTCAGTGTATAATAGAGTTGGAATCAGTGTATAATAGAGGGTAGTTAGAGTCAGTGTGTCATAGAGGGTAGTTAAAGTCAGTGTATAAGAGAGTTGGAGTCAGTGTGTAATAGAGGGTAATTAAAGTCAGTGTATAATAGAGTTGGACTCAGTGTGTAATAGAGGGTAGTTAGAGTCAGTGTGTAATAGATGGTAGTTAGAGTCACTGTGTAATAGAGTTAGAGTCAGTGTGTAATAGAGGGTAGTTAAAGACAGTGTATAATAGAGTTGGAATCAGTGTGTAATAGAGGGTAGTTAGAGTCACTGTGTAACAGAGGGTAGTTAGAGTCAGTGTGTAATAGAGTTAGAGTCAGTGTGTAATAGATGGTAGTTAGAGTCAGTGTGTAATAGAGTTAGAGTCAGTATGTAATAGAAGGTAATTAAAGTCAGTGTATAATAGAGTTGGAATCAGTGTGTAATAGAGGGTAGTTAGAGTCAGTGTGTAATAGAGGGTAGTTAGAATCAGTGTGTAATAGAGTTAGAATCAGTGTGTAATAGAGGGTAGTTAAAGTCAGTGTATAAGAGAGTTAGAGTCAGTGTGTAATAGAGGGTAGATAGAGTCAGTGTGTAATAGATGGTAGTTAGAGTCAGTGTGTAATAGAGTTAGAGTCAGTGTGTAATAGATGGTAGTTAGAGTCAGTGTGTAATAGAGTTAGAGTCAGTATGTAATAGAGGGTAGTTAAAGTCAGTGTATAATAGAGTTGGAATCAGTGTGTAATAGAGGGTAGTTAGAGTCAGTGTGTCATAGAGGGTAGTTAAAGTCAGTGTATAAGACAGTTGGAGTCATGTGTAATAGAGGGTAGTTAGAGTCAGTGTGTAATAGAGGGTAGATAGAGTCAGTGTGTAATTGAGGGTAGTTAGAGTCAGTGTGTAATAGAGTTAGAGTCAGTGTGTAATAGATGGTAGTTAGAGTCAGTGTGTAATAGAGTTAGAGTCAGTGTGTAATAGAGGGTAGTTAAAGTCAGTGTATAATAGAGTTGGAATCAGTGTGTAATAGAGGGTAGTTAGAGTCAGTGTGTCATAGAGGGTAGTTAAAGTCAGTGTATAAGAGAATTGGAGTCAGTGTGTAATAGAGGGTAGTTAGAGTCAGTGCGTAATGGAGTTAGAGTCAGTGTGTATTAGAGGGTAGTTAGAGTCATTGTGTAATAGAGGGTGGTTAGAGTCAGTGTGTAATAGAGGGTAGGTAGAGTCAGTGTGTAATAGAGGGTAGTTAGGGTCAGTGTGTAATAGAGGGTAGTTAGAGTCAGTGTGTAATAGAGTTAGAGTCAGTGTGTAATAGATGGTAGTTAGAGTCAGTGTGTAATAGAGTTAGAGTCAGTATGTAATAGAAGGTAATTAAAGTCAGTGTATAATAGAGTTGGAATCAGTGTGTAATAGAAGGTAGTTAAAGTCAGTGTATAAGAGAGTTAGAGTCAGTGTGTAATAGAGGGTAGATAGAGTCAGTGTGTAATAGATGGTAGTTAGAGTCAGTGTGTAATAGAGTTAGAGTCAGTGTGTAATAGATGGTAGTTAGAGTCAGTGTGTAATAGAGTTAGAGTCAGTATGTAATAGAGGGTAGTTAAAGTCAGTGTATAATAGAGTTGGAATCAGTGTGTAATAGAGGGTAGTTAGAGTCAGTGTGTCATAGAGGGTAGTTAAAGTCAGTGTATAAGAGAGTTGGAGTCATGTGTAATAGAGGGTAGTTAGAGTCAGTGTGTAATAGAGGGTAGATAGAGTCAGTGTGTAATTGAGGGTAGTTAGAGTCAGTGTGTAATAGAGTTAGAGTCAGTGTGTAATAGATGGTAGTTAGAGTCAGTGTGTAATAGAGTTAGAGTCAGTATGTAATAGAGGGTAGTTAGAGTCAGTGTATAATAGAGTTGGAATCAGTGTGTAATAGAGGGTAGTTAGAGTCAGTGTGTCATAGAGGGTAGTTAAAGTCAGTGTATAAGAGAATTGGAGTCAGTGTGTAATAGAGGGTAGTTAGAGTCAGTGCGTAATAGAGTTAGAGTCAGTGTATAATAGAGTGTGGTTAGAGTCAGTGGGTAACAGAGTTAGAGTCAGTGTGCAATAGAGGGTAGTTAGAGTCAGTGTGTAATGGAGTTAGAGTCAGTGTGTATTAGAGGGTAGTTAGAGTCATTGTGTAATAGAGGGTGGTTAGAGTCAGTGTGTAATAGAGGGTAGGTAGAGTCAGTGTGTAATAGAGGGTAGTTAGGGTCAGTGTGTAATAGAGGGTAGTTAGAGTCAGTGTGTAATAGAGTTAGGGTCAGAGTGTAATAGAAGGTGGTTAAAGTCAGTGTGTTATATAGGGTAGTTAGTGTCAATGTGTAATAGAGGGTAGCTAGAATCAGTGTGTAAAAGTGTTTGAGTCAGTGTGTAATAGAGGGTAGTTAGAGGCAGTGTGTAACAGAGGGTAATTAGAGTCTGTGTGTAACAGATTTAGAATTAGTGTGTAATAGAAGGGAGGTAGAGTCAATGTGTAATAGAGGGTAGTTAGGGTCAGTGTGTAACAGATGGTAGTTAGAGTCAGTGTGTAATAGAGTTGGAGCAGTGTGTAATAGAAGGTGGTTAGAGTCAGTGTGTAATAGAGGGTAGGTAGAGTCAGTGTGTAATAGAGGGTAGTTAGGGTCAGTGTGTAATAGAGGGTAGTTAGAGTCAGTGTGTAATAGAGTTAGGGTCAGAGTGTAATAGAAGGTGGTTAAAGTCAGTGTGTAATATAGGGTAGTTAGTGTCAATGTGTAATAGAAGGTAGCTAGAATCAGTGTGTAAAAGTGTTTGAGTCAGTGTGTAATAGAGGGTAGTTAGAGGCAGTGTGTAACAGGGTAGTTAGAGTCTGTGTGTAACAGATTTAGAATTAGTGTGTAATAGAAGGGAGGTAGAGTCAATGTGTAATAGAGGGTAGTTAGGGTCAGTGTGTAATAGATGGTAGTTAGAGTCAGTGTGTAATTGAGGGTAGTTAGGGTCAGTGTGTAATGGAGTTAGAGTCAGTGTGTCATAGAGGGTAGTTAGAGTCAGTGTCTAATAGAGGGTAGTTAGAGTCAGTGTGTAACAGAGTTAGAGTGAGTGTGTAACAGAGTTAGAGTCAGTGTGTAATAGAGTTAGAGTCAGTGTGTAACAAAGTTAGTGAGTAATAGAGTTGGAGTCAGTGTGTAATATAGGGTAGTTAGAGTCAGTGCAGATTATAATTGGGGACAAGAACAACAGCAGCAACTTGTATTTACATAGCGCCTTTAACATAGCACAATGATCCACGGCCTTCACGGGATGGTTATCAAACACAATTTGACTCTAAGCCACATGGTTGTAACTGGGAACAGTCATAGTCAGCGTAGTCTGAAGATGCTCAGACAGTTCTGAAAATATAATGGCCAGGGCACATTCTGCTTGTCGTTCTCTGGCTGGTGGACAATGGGTTTTAATACAAAAACAGAATTACCTGGAAAAACTCAGCAGGTCTGGCAGCATTGGTGGAGAAGAAAAGAGTTGACGTTTTGAGTCCTCATGACCCTTCGACAGAACTTGAATTCGAGTCCAAGAAAGAGTTGAAATATAAGCTGGTTTAAGGTGTGTGGGGGGGGGGGAGCGGAGAGAGAGAGAGAGAAGTGGAGGGGGTTGGTGTGGTTGTAGGGATAAACAAGCAGTGATAGAAGCAGATCATCAAAAGATGTCCACAACAATAGAACAATAGAACACATAGGTGTTAAAGTTGGTGATATTATCTAAACGAATGTGCTAATTAAGAATGGATGGTAGGGCACTCAAGGTATAGCTCTAGTGGGGGTGGAGAGAGCATAAAAGATTTTAAAATATTTAAAAATAATGGAAATAGGTGGGAAAAGAAAAATCTATATAATTTATTGGAAAAAAAAGAAAAGGAAGGGAGAAACAGAAAGGGGGTGGGGATGGAGGAGGGAGTTCAAGACCTAAAGTTGTTGAATTCAATATTCAGTCCGGAAGGCTGTAAAGTGCCTAGTCGGAAGATGAAGTGTTTTTCCTCCAGTTTGCGTTGGGCTTCACTGGAACAATGCAGCAAGCCAAGGACAAACATGTGGGCAAGAGAGCAGGGTGGAGTGTTAAAATGGCAAGCGACAGGGAGGTTTGGGTCATTCTTGCGGACAGACCGCAGGTGTTCTGCAAAGCGGTCGCCCAGTTTACGTTTGGTCTCTCCAATGTAGTGGAGACCACATTGGGAGCAACGAATGCAGTAGACTAAGTTGGGGGAAATGCAAGTGAAACGCTGCTTCAGTTGAAAGGAGTGTTTGGGCCCTTGGACGGTGAGGAGAAAGGAAGTGAAGGGGCAGGTGTTGCATCTTTTGCGTGGGCATGGGGTGTTGCCATAGGAGGGGGTTGAGGAGTAGGGGGTGATGGAGGAGTGGACCAGGGTGTCCCGGAGGGAGCGATCCCTACGGAATGCCGATAGGGGGGGTGAAGGGAAGATGTGTTTGGTGGTGGCATCATGCTGGAGTTGGCGGAAATGGCGGAGGATGATCTTTTGAATGCGGAGGCTGGTGGGGTGGTTTTAATGGTTTGAAGCTTCTCTGTAAAATGCTCAATTCCAACTAATTTAGGATGGGGCTCATAAGCTGTGTTGGCAAATTTTTGTCTGCACGAGAGGAAATGGAATAATCATTGCCTTGGGATCAAGATTAATATAAATTCCTGAGAATAACAGTCATGAACCAAAATTCATGAATAGTTCAAGCAAAGCATCGCCTGGAACAGAAAACACTGACCAAAAACATACATTACAAACATACAAAGCAAAAACATACATTACAAACACACAGAGCAAAAACATACATTACAAACATACAGATCATAAACATACATTACAAACAAACAGACCAAAAACATACATTACAAACACACAGACCATAAACATACATTACAAACACACAAACCAAAAACATACATTACAAACACACAGACCAAAAACATACATTACAAACACGCAGATCAAAAACATACATTACAAACATGCAGACCAAAAACATACATTACAAACAAACACAAACAAACTCTACTCTTCCGGCCACCTTGTCCCAATAATCTTTACTTCCTGAGAAAAAAGCTAATATGCTGAGCACATTACCAAGAAATACATTATAGTTGGTATCTGCACAGACTGAGAAGGGCTTCAGTCCATTGGGATTCTGTCCAAGAGAGTGAATGGAAAGGGCTTGATCCATTGGCGGCATTTGACTGAGTGTGGCATCATGGTGCCCAAGCAAAACTGGAGTCAATGGGAATTGGGGGAAACTCTCCACTGGCTGGAGTCATACCTAGCACAAAGGAAGATGGTTCTTGTTGTTGGAGGCCAATCATTTGAATTTCAGGACATCACTGCAGGAGTTCCCATTGTTAGTGGTCTAGGTTCAACCATCTTCAGCTGCAATGACCTTCATAAGATCAGAAGTGGGATGTTCGCTGATGATTGCACCATTCGCGACTCCTCAGATACTGAAGTAGTCCATGCCCAAATGCAGCAAGATCTGGACAGTATCCAGGCTCGGGCTGACAAGTGACAAGTAACATTCACACCACACAAGTGCCAGGCAATGACCACCTCCAACAAGAGAAAATCTGACCATCACCCTTGACATTCAATGGCATTACCATCACTGAATCCCCCACTATAAACATCCTGGGGGTTACCATTGACCAGAAACTGAACTGGATGGGCCATATAAATACGGTGGCTACAAGTACAGGTCAGAGGCTAGGAATCCTGTGACGAGTAACTCACCTTCCTGACTCCCCAAAGCTTGTCCACCATCTACAAGTCACAAGTCAGGAGTGTGATGGAATACTCTCCACTTGCCTGGGTGAGTGCAGTTCTCACAACACTGAAGAAGCTCGACACCGTCCAGGACAAAGCAGCCCACTTGATTGGCACCCCATCCACAAACATTCACTCCCTCCACCACCGACGTACAGTGGCAGCAGTGTGTACCATCTACAAGATGCACTGCAGGAATTCACTAAGGCTCCTTCAACAGCACCTTCCAAACCCACGACCACTACCATCTAGAAGGACAAGGGCAGCAGATAGATGGGAACACTAACACCTGGAGGTTCCCCTCCAAGTCACTCACCATCCTGACTTGGAAATATATCGTCATTCCTCCACTGTCGCTGCGTCAAAATCCTGGAACTCCCTTCCTAACAGCACTGTGGGTGTATCTACATCACAGGGACTGCAGCAGTTCAAGAAGGCAGCTCACCACCACCTTCTCAAGGGTAACTAGGGATCAACAATAAATGCTGGCCCAGCCAGCAAAGCCCACATCCCATGAATGAATTAAAAACACACACACACACACACACACACACACACACACACACTCCACAACACGGTAAAAATCCAAACTTCCAAACTCCACCCCTCTTCACGGAGTCTTGTTATTTCAAACTTTCTCCCTTTGAAGCTCTATTCTGCTGGAGGAATGCGGATTTGTCAGTGTCACCATTGGACAGCTACACTCTCCCAGAGGTAACTTGGGTCAATCTCATGGTTGTCTTCCATCTCCTTGTTTGCTGTTGGTTACTGTTTCAAGTGGTTTTGAACCCCTCTGATACCTCCTTGCATTTACCCACGCAGGAGCAGAGGGACCTGGGTGTGTATGAACATAAATCATTGATGGTGGCAGATCAGGTTGAGACAGTGGTTAATAAAGCATTCAGTATCCTAAGGAATAGAATATAAGAGCAAGGAGGTTAAATTGAACTTGTAAAAGACACTAGTTTGGTCTCA
Organism: Isurus oxyrinchus; assembly: GCA_026770705.1. Classification (NCBI taxonomy): domain Eukaryota; kingdom Metazoa; phylum Chordata; class Chondrichthyes; order Lamniformes; family Lamnidae; genus Isurus; species Isurus oxyrinchus. The sequence goes on from JANJGN010000010.1 coordinate 140,330,278, forward strand.
GCTGGAGTATTGCGTCCTGTTCTGGGAGCCACAATTTAGGAAGGATGTGAAGACATTGGAGAGGGTTCAGAAAAGATTCTCAAGAATGGTTCCAGGATGAGGAACTTCAGATATGTAGATTGGAGGTTGGAGAAGCTGGGACTGTTTTCCTTAGAGAGAAGATTGAGAGGAGATTTGATAGAGGTATTCAAAATCATGAGGGGTCTGGACAGAGTAGATAGGGAGAAACTGTTCCCATTGGTGGAAGGATTGAGAATGAGAGGTCACAGGTTTAAAGTGATTGGCAAAAGAATCAAAAGTGATATGAGAAAATCTTTTTCATGCTGCACTGGAATGCACTGTTTGAGGGTGTGGTGGAGGCAGGTTCAATTGAAGCATTCAAAAGGGCATTAGACTGTATCTGAAAAGGAAGAATGTGCAGGGTTATGGGGAGAAGGTGGGGAAAGGTACGAGGTGAATTGCTCCTTTAGGAGTGCTGGCGGAGACACGATGGGCCGAATGGCCTCCCTCTGCACTGTAACAATTCTGTGATTCTGTCTGAGGCCGGGTGGAGAGATTGAGGCCAGGGAGAGGTGGGTGTGGCAGGAGCGGGGGTGGGGAGAGGTACAGGGCCAAAACTCTGTAATGGTCCAAACTCTCTAACCCAGCAGTGATAGTGTCACAGACTGAGCCAAGCTGACTCTCTGAGTGGTGCCATTTTTGAAGTTAACCCAGCTAACTGAATCAAAGAGAGCACAACAGCAGAATTTTCCAACTGGGTTCATGGAATGTTTTAAACCTTGTGGGAACTCCCAACCCACTGAAATATTTTTTAAGGGTGAAATGACATTCCGTTTCTAAAGAACCATTAGAAACTTTCAGTTATCCAAGATTTAAATGTAATCTTTTTAGCTGGGATTTAGTTTCTATTTGATTGTAAATCTTTTCCTAAAGATTTGTGGACTGAAACATTACATTTTCCTTAAAATTGCTGTTTGATTATTAACCCAGATTCCAGTTCAAACCGCAGCCTCTGACCAGCCATCCAGCACACTGAACGGTCAGTCAAGCCCCTGTAACAGAGGAGGAGAACCTTACAATGCTACACACTTGGATATATCAGATCTGGAGTAACTGGGCTCAGTTCTGGGCACCACACCTCAGGAAGGATAAATTGGCCTTGGACGGGTTGTGGTGCGGATTTACCAGAGTGATACTGGGGCTAAACTGGTTAAATTATGAGGACAGGTTTCATAGCCTAGGGTTGTATTCGCTGGCGTATAGAAGGTTAAGAGGTGATCTAATTGAGGTGACACACAGGAATGCAACTAAGTGGTGTCTGGGTGTGTTAATGAGGAGTCTGTGCTCTGGAGATTGAAGCTAATTATTCTGACATATTGCACGTTCCTATTGGTAATCTGTCTCCCTTGGCCCCCTCACTTTACCGAGATATCTTAAACTCGTTTATACATAGGATCCCTGACCTTTGCTTATCTCTGCAGCTAGGGTCAGTGAGTTAGCAGTGGTTAAACATGCAATGCTCTGTTTTTATCTCTGTTTCAGTAAATATGACCTTAGAGCTAAAGATTGTGTAAGGTTTGGATCAGTGAGCCAAACTCCTGTGGCCCAAGCTGAAAGCTGAGGCAACACCGAAGGCAGTGAAGGGTTGGGATTTGATGTGTTGGTGGGCTGCTGTGACAGATTTACCTCCCAATGCCTATAGGCTCAGTCTAGTGAAGTGTAAGGAGTCACAGTAATTTATCATAAGATTCCTGCACCTGGTAAGAAGGTCATTTGAGGCAGGGTAATCCAAGGATGAAGTTGGAAGTGTCCTAGGAGTTTTAGTAAACTCAACAACATTCACAACTTATATTTATATAGAGCAACTTTACCTTTGAAAAACATGCACTTCACAAAAGTGTAATGAGGAAAGATGGACCCTGAACCAAAGAGATGTCTCCAAAAATGTGGGCAGTTGTGGTGGGTTTGAAAGAGGATCCTCAAGTGAGGGAAGGAGGTGGAAAGATTTATGAAGTTTCCAACCTTTCTGAGCCATCCCGGAATCTCTTGCAGTTAAAGATTAATCTCCAGGGCACTCTAATGAGCAACTAAGTGAGACTGTAAAACACTCACAATACAATTGTGCTTTGATATAAGCCATAAATGGACAACTATGTGAATATATAGACTGGTTTTTGGTTCAGTATTGTGGGTATTTGTAGCCACCATTGTTGACCAAATGCTGCAAAGATTGACAGACGGCCAATGGTAGCAGAGTGGGGGCTGGGCAACAAGAGCAGGAGGTCATGAGATGAAATTGTCTGCAATACTGTCCAATCAGAGACTCTCCCGAGAGATTTAGGGAGGGAATTCCAGTAAGTGGGTCCAATTCTGTGCTATAAATAGGGTAGTGAGGACGGCACAAGAGGCCAGAGTAATGCTGAGGTGGTAAAGGAGGTTACAAAGATAGGGAGGGCAGAGGCCATAGAGGGATTTAAACAGAGGCTTTGGAGGATTGGAAGTCAATGCAACACTTGTATTCCTATAGCATCTTTCATGGCATCAGGATGTCCCAGAGGATTTCCCAGCCAATGAAGGATTTTTTGAAGTGTTGTCGCTGTTGGAATGTAGGAAATGCTACAGCCAATTTGTGCACAGGAGGCTCCCACAACCAGCAACACGCACTGTCAGTGGGTCAGTACTGAGGGAGGACCGCACTGTGAAAGGGTCAGTACTGAGGGAGTGCCGCACTGTAGGAGAGCCAGGACTGAGGGAGTGCTGCACTGTCAGAGGGTCAGTACTGAGGGAGTGCCGCGCTGTCAAAGGATCAGTACTGGGGGAGTGCCGTGCTGTCAGAGGGTCAGTATTGAGGGACTGCTGCACTGTCAGAGAGTCTGTATTGAGGGATTGCCGCACCATCAGAGGGTCAGTATTGAGGGAGAGCAGCACTGTCAGAGGGTCAGTACTGAGGGAGTGCTGCACTGTCAACCAGTTCATTTTTTAAAAGTATTGGTCAAGGGATAAATAATGGCCAGGACACTGGGCAGAACTCCCTGCAATTCTATGAGATAACGTCATGGGGTCTTTTAAGTTCACCTGTGAAGGCAGATGGGGTCTTGGTTTAATAGTTTATGGGCAGGATTTTCAGGTCGTTGGGCAGACATGGTGGGCGGGCCTGGGAAACAGGCTGCAGCCCGCGATCGGTCCCCGACCGTGATTTAACGCTGCCCGGCCACTTAACGGCCAGCCAGCGAGAAGCTCGGGCTGAAAGGCTCAGTGCTGCAGGGTGGGGGTAGTAGGGGACGAGTGCTGAGGTCAGCGAGGGCACGGGGGAGTGCGCAATGAAAACTCCCTGAAGGCAGACAGCTGTGTCAGGGAGCTGAAAGATTTTAAAAACAAAAATAAAGATTATGAAATGCAGAAAAAAAATGTGCCCACATAGGATTCACTCACCTGAACATGTAGATAATAAAAATTCTGTCAAAACATTTTTATTTTCTTCAATTAATCTTGGACTCCTCATCCTGCCTGTGGAAGAGGCTTCCTCAAAAATCCAAAGGCCACCTGGCTGTTTCGCCTGCCCGCCCGCCAACTGTAATACTGGACGGGCAGTGAAAAATCCCTTGTAATCAAGACACTAATGGCTTTAATAGGCCTCATAATTATAGGCGGGCGCACTGCCGACTCTCGCGGGCTCCCGCTGACAGAAATATCGCACAAGTCATCACACGCTATTTTATGCTCATTCGGGTTGGGTGTGTGCCCGCCTGTGGGACATATAATACTGCCCTGTGTGAAAAACAGCACCTCCAACAGTGCAGCACTCCCTCAGAGTGACCCTCCGACAGTGCAGCACTCCCTCAGACTGACCCTCGGAAAGTGCAGCACTCCCTCAGAGTAACCCTCCAACAGTGCAGCACTCCCTCAGTGACCCTCGGAAAGTGCAGCACTCCCTCAGAGTGACCCTCCGGCAGTGCAGCACTCCCTCAGTACTGACCCTCTGACTGTGCTGCTCTCCCTCGATACTGACCCTCTGATAGTGCGGCAATCCCTCAATACATACTCTCCGACAGTGCAGCCGTCCCTCAATACTGACCCTCTGACAGCGCAGCACTCCCTCAGTACTGACCCTCCGACAGTGCAAGACTCCCTCAGTATTGACCCTTTCACAGTGCGGTCCTCCCTCAGTACTGACCTGCTGACAGTGTTGCACTCCCTCAGTACTGACCCTCTGACAGTGCAGCACGCCCTCAGAGTGACCCTCCGACAGTGCAGCACGCCCTCAGACTGACCCTCCAACAGTGCAGCACTCCCTCAGAGTGACCCTCCGGCAGTGCAGCACTCCCTCAGTACTGACCCTCTGACTGTGCTGCTCTCCCTCAATACTGACCCTCTGATAGTGCGGCAATCCCTCAATACATACTCTCCGACAGTGCAGCCGTCCCTCAATACTGACCCTCTGACAGCGCAGCACTCCCTCAGTACTGACCCTCCGACAGTGCAAGACTCCCTCAGTATTGACCCTTTCACAGTGCGGTCCTCCCTCAGTACTGACCTGCTGACAGTGTTGCACTCCCTCAGTACTGACCCTCTGACTGTGCGGCACTCCCTCAGTACTGACCCTCTGACAATGCAGCACTCCCTCAGTACTGGCCCTCCTACAGTGCGGCACTCTCTCAGTACTGACCCTCCGACAGTGTGCCACTCCCTCAGTACTGACCATTTCACAGTGTGATCCTCCCTTAGTACTGACACTCCGTCAGTGCGGTCCTCCCTCAGTACTGACCCTTTGACAGTGCAGCACTCCCTCAGTACTGACCCTCTGACAGTACACCACTCCCTCAACACTGACCCTCTGACTCTCCCTCAATACTGACCCTGTGATAGTGCGGCAATCCCTCAATACATACTCTCCGACAGTGCAGCCGTCCCTCAATACTGACCCTCTGACAGTGCAGCACTCCCTCAGTACTGACCCTCCGACAGTGCAAGACTCCCTCAGTACTGACCCTTTCACAGTGCGGTCCTCCATCAGTACTGACCCTCTGACAGTGCAGCACTCCCTCAGTACTGACCCTCCAACAGTGCAGCACTCCCTCAGTACTGACCCTCTGACAGTGCGCCACTCCCTCAGTACTGACCTTCTGACAGTGCAGAACTCCCTCAGTACTGGCCCTCTGACAGTGCAGCACTCCCTCAGTACTGGCCCTCTGACAGTGTGCCACTCCTTCAGTACTGACCATTTCACAGTGTGATCCTCCCTTAGTACTGACACTCCGACAGTGCCGCACGCCCTCAGTACTGACCTTCTGATAGTGCAGAACTCCCTCAGCACTGACCCTCCAACAGTGCTGCACTCCCTCAGTACTGACCCTTTCACAGTGCGATCTTCCCTTAGTACTGACCCTCTAACAGTGCAGCACTCCCTCAGTACTACCCTATGACAGCGCGCCACTCCCTCAGTACTGACCTTCTGATAGTGCAGAACTCCCTCAGCACTGACCCTCCAACAGTGCTGCACTCCCTCAGTACTGACCCTTTCACAGTGCGATCTTCCCTTAGTACTGACCCTCTAACAGTGCAGCACTCCCTCAGAACTACCCTATGACAGCGCGCCACTCCCTCAGTACTGACCTTTTGACAGTGCAGAACTCCCTCAGTACTGGCCCTCTGACAGTGCAGCACTCCCTCAGTACTCACCCTTTCACAGTGCGATATTCCTTCAGTACTGACACTCCGACAATGCAGCACCCCCTGAGTACTGGCCCTCCTACAGTGCGGCACTCCTTCAGTACTGACCCTCTGACAGTGCGGCACTCCCTCAGTACTGGCTCTCCAACAGTGCGGCACTCTCCCATTACTGACCCTTTGACAGTGCAGCACTCCCTCAGTACTGAGCCTTTCACAGTGCGATCCTCCCTCAGTACTGACCCTCCGACAGTGCCGCACTCCCTCAATACAGACCCTCCGACAGTGCAGCACTCCCTCAGTACTGACCCTCCAACAGTGCAGCACTCCCTCAATACTGACCCACCGACAGTGCAGCACTCCCTCAGTATTGATCCTCCAACTGTGCAACGCTCCCTCAGTGCTGACCCTCCAACAATGCAGCACTCCCTCAGTATTGATCCTCCAACAGTGCAGCACTCCCTCAGTACTGCATTGTGAGTGTTAGACTGGATTTTCTGCTCAAGTCTGTGGAGTGGGACTTGAATCCATAACTGCTGAGTCAGAGGCAGTTATCTTATACACTGACCTTGGGCTGCTGGGCCAGGCATAAAGCAACTTATTAACAATGATGATTCTGCTTTGAGTGGGAGGAGTTTAGACCAATCTGAAGACACACTGCCCAGGCTCTGATGGTGTTTCTGTCTTTCCCCTTAGCTCCGAATACAGGATGAAGATTCTAACTGCACTTGTGTTCCTGGGAGCTGCCAGACTCTCCTATAGCCAAGAAGAACATTTATCATTAGTAAGTTGTCACTTATTCTAAGGTAAAATGTCTCCTGTCTCCACAGCAACATCTCGCTGGTGGTTTTGTTATTTGGTTGCACTTACCATTCCCATCGTTTCAGCATGACTTTGGACTTTTCCCTCTCTAATAGTAAAATCTATCATAGTATCGATTTTATCAGTAATCTTTAGGAAAAATAAACACACTGTTTCCTAACTTCTCCTGACTAGGTGTAATATTTTGCTCCCTCTTTAGAATTCAATACAATCTGGTTTACTTAAAAATGCAATTGTTCCCTTCACACCTGTGTGTACCTATTTAACATTTTGAACCTAGCTTATCTTCTGTTACACCAAAGCCTTCAGACCAGCTGCCCTTACTTCAATTAAGTCACACACGCACAAACAGGCCCCACTGTCACTATACTCCAATAACATTATGAAAATTACTATATCTTCCTGGCAAATATATTGGCATGGATGGAAGATTGGCTGGCTAACAGGAAACAAAGCATAGACATAAAAGGGTCTTTTTCTGGTTGGCAGGATAGAATGAGTGGTGTGCCACAGGGATCAGTGCTGGGACCTCAACTTTTTACAATTTATAAAAATAACTTGGTTGAAGGGACAGTTGGTATGGTTGCTAAATTTGCTAATGGCACAAAAATAAGTGGGAAACTAAGTTGTAAAGAGAACATAAGGAGGTTACAAAGGGATATAGATAGGTTAAGTGAGTGGGTCAAGATCTGGCAAATGGAGTATAATGTGGGCAAATGTGAAATTGTCCATTTTGCAGGAAGAGTAAAAAAGAAGCTTATTATCTAGATGGTGAGAGTTTGCAGAGCTCTGAGATTCAGAGGGATCTGGGTGTCATAGTGCATGAATCACAAAAGGCTAGTATGCAGGTACAGCAAGTAATTAGGAAAGCTAATAGAATGTAATTGTTTATTGTGAGAGGAATTGAATACAAAAGTTGGGAGTTATGCTTCAGTTGTCCAGGGAACTGGTGAGACCAAATGTGAAGTACTGTGTACAGCATTGGTCACCTTATTTAAAGAAAGATGTAAATGCGTTGGAAACAGTTCAGAGAAGGTTTACCAGACTAATACCTGGAATGGTCATGTTGTCTTATGACGAAAGGTTGGACAGGCTAGGCTTGTATTCGCTGGAGTTTAGAAGCGTAAGAGGTGACTTGATTGAAACATATAAGATCGTGAAGGGTCTTGACAGGGTGGATGTAGAGGGGATGTTTCCTCTTGTGGGAGAATAGAAACATAGAAAATAGGAGCAGGGGTAGGCCATTCGGCCCTTCAAGGCTGCTCCACCATTCATTATGATCATGGCTGATCATCCAACTCAATAGCCTGCTCCCGCTTTCTCCCCATATCCTTTGAACCCTTTCATCCCAAGAGCTATATATAACTCCTTCTTGAAAACATACAATGTTTTGGCCTCAACTACTTTCTGTGGTAGCAAATTCCACAGGCTCACCACTCTCTGGGTGAAGAAATTTTACCTCATCTCAGTCCTAAATGGTCTACCCTGTATCCTCAAACTGTAACCCCTAGTTCTGGACTCCCCCACCATCGGGAACATCCTTGCTGCATCCACCCTGTCTAGTCCTGTTAGAATTGTATAGGTTTCTATGAGATCCCCCCTCATTCTTCTGAACTCCAGCAAATATAATCCTAACTGACTTAATCTCTCATCATATGTCAGTCCCGCCATCCCAGGAAATCAGTCTGGTAAACCTTCGCTGCACTACCTCTGTAGCAAGAACATCCTTCCTCAGATAAGGAGGCCAGAACTGCACACAATATTTTAGGTGTGGTCTGTATAATTGCAGTAAAACATCCCTGCTCCTGTATTCAAATCCTCTCAGTATGAAGGCCAACACACCATTTGCCTTCTTTACCGCCTGCTGCACCTCCATGCTTATCTTCAGCGACTGGTGTACGAGGACACCCAGGTCTCATTGCACATTCCCCTCTCTCAATTTATAGCCATTCAGATAGTAATCTGCCTTCCTGTTTTAGCTACCAAAGTGGATAACCTCACATTTATCCACATTATACTGCATCTGCCATGCATTTGCCCACTCACTCAGCTTGTCCAAATCACAATGAATAATCTCTGCATCCTCCTCACAGCTCATCCTCCCACCCAGCTTTGTGTCATCTGCAAATTTGGAGATATTACATTTAGTTCCCTCATCTAAATCATTAATTATATGTATTGTGAATAGCTGGGGTCCCAGCACCGATCCCTGCAGTACCCCACTAGTCACTGCCTGCCATTCAGAAAAAGACCTGTTTATTCCTACACTTTGTTTCCTGTCTGCCAACCAGTTTTCTGTCCATCTCAATAGACTACCCCCAATCCCACGTGCTTTAATTTTACACGCTAATCTCTTATGTGGGACTTTGTCAAAAGCCTTCTGAAAATCCAAATAAACCACATCCACTGGCTCCCCCTCATCAACTCTACTAGTTACATCCTCGAAAAATTCCAGTAGAATTGTCAAACATGATTTCCCTTTCGTAAATCCATGCTGAATCTAGAATGAGGGGTCACTGTTTAAAAATAAGGGGTCACTCATTTAAAATAGAGATGAGGAGAATTTTTTTCTCTTAAACCATTCAAATCCCTCGATTAGATCCCAGTTGAGAACTCACTCCTGGGTATAATATAAAATTTGCCATGCTTTCATTGCTGAGCTGATTGCACTGTTCTGACAGTTTTTAAAAATTCATTCATGGGATGTGGGCTTCGCTGGCTGGGCCAGCATTTATTGCACATCCCTAGTTGCCCTTGAGAAAGTGGTGGTGAGCCGCCTTCTTGAACTGCTGCAGTCCATGTGGTGTAGGTACACCCACAGTGCTGTTAGGGAGGGAGTTCCAGGATTTTGACTCAGTGACAGTGAAGGAGCGACGATATATTTCCAAGTCAGGATGATGTGTGACTTGGAGGTGGTAGTGTTCCTAGGTATCTGCTGCCCTTGTCCTTCTAGATGGCAGTGGTTGTGGGTTTGAAAGGTGCTGTCGAAGGAGTCTTGGTGAGTTTCTGCAGTGCATCTTGTAGATGGTATACACTGCTGCTACTGTGCGTCGGTGGTGGAGGGAGTGAATGTTTCTGAATGTGGTGCCAATCAAGTGGCTGCTTTGCCTGGATGGTGTCAAGTGACGATCGTGTTAAATATTTCTAGGACCCTATGCAGGATGAAACCTCGGTGCTGGAATCGTTGGATTATCCATTGGAAGAGGAAGAGGAGGAGGAGATCCTGACCTCTCCAGTGCAGAGACTGGCGTACTCTATCTCTGACTTTGGCTACGACCTTTACCGGCTGGTGGCCAGCAGGAACCCCAATGCCAACGTCTGCCTGTCTCCCCTGAGTGTAGCTACGACTCTGTCAGCATTGTCCCTTGGTGAGAAAGATGCCAAGCTATTCTCTCTCAATGGGAGGGTCAACAATGAACGTTTTTTTTTCCCAATCTTCCTCTCCTCCCTTCTTTAGGAGTCACTTTCACTGGGGTACGGGTTCCACACACACTGATTCTCACTGGGGTAGGTACAGATCCCACACACACTGACTCTCACTACGGTACGGGCCCCACACACACTGACTCTCACTGGGGTGCGGGTCCCACACACACTGACTCTCACTGGGGTACGGGTCCCACACACACTGACTCTCACTGGGGTACGGGTCCCACACACACTGACTCTCACTGGGGTACGGGTCCCCATACACTGACTCTCACTGGGGTACGGGTGCCACACACACTGACTGTCACTAGAGTACGGGTTCCACACAACCTGACTCTCACTGGGGTACAGGTCCCACACATACTGACTCGCACTGGCATACGGGTTCCACACACACTGACACTCACTGGGGTATGGGTACCACACACACTCTCATTGGGGTACGGGTCCCACACAGACTGACTCTCACTGGGGTACAGGTCCCACACATACTGACTCTCACTGGGGTACGGGTTCCACACACACTGACTCCTACCAGGGGTACGGGTCCCATACACATTAACTCTCACTGGGGTTCAGCTCCCACACACACTGACTCTCACTGGGGTACAGCTCCCACATACACTGATCTCTCACTGGGGAACAGGTTCCACACACACTGACTCTCATTGGGGTACAGGTCCCACAGATACAGACCCTCACTGGGGTACGGGTCCCACACACACTGACTCCTACTGGGGTACAGGTCCCACACACACTGACTCTCATTGGGGTACGGGACCCACACACACTGACTCTCACTGGGGTACGGGTCCCACACACACTGACTCCTACTGGGGTACGGGTCCCACACACACTGACTCTCACTGGGGTACAGGTCCCACACACACTGACTCTCACTGGGGTATGGGTACCACACACACTGACCCTCACTGGGGTACGGGTCCCACACACACTGACTCTCACTGGGGTATGGGTCACACACACACTGCCTCACTGGGGCACAGGTCCCACACACACTGACTCTCACTGGGGTATGGGTCCCACACACACTGACTCTCACTGGAATACAGCTTCCACACACACTGACTCTCACTAGAGTACGGGTTCCACACAACCTGACTCTCACTGGGGTACAGGTCCACACATACTGACTCGCACTGGGATACGGGTTCCACACACACTGACTCTCACTGGGGTATGGGTACCACACACTGACTCTCATTGGGGTACGGGTCCCACACACACTGACCCTCACTGAGGTACGGGTCCCACACAGACTGACTCTCACTGGGGTACAGGTCCCACACACACTGACTCTCACTGGGGTACGGGTTCCACACACACTGACTCCTACCAGGGGTACGGGTCCCACACACATTGACTCTCACTGGGGTACAGCTCCCACACACACTGACTCTCACTGGGGTACAGCTCCCACATACACTGATCTCTCACTGGGGAACAGGTTCCACACACACTGACTCTCATTGGGGTACAGGTCCCACAGATACAGACCCTCACTGGGGTACGGGTCCCACACACACTGACTCCTACTGGGGTACGGGTCCCACACACACTGACTCTCATTGGGGTACGGGACCCACACACACTGACTCTCACTGGGGTTCGGGTCCCACACACACTGACTCCTACTGGGGTACGGGTCCCACACACACTGACTCTCACTGGGGTACGGGTCCCACACACACTGACTGTCACTGGGGTGCGGGTCCCACACACACTGACTCCTACTGGGGTACGGGTCCCACACACACCGACTCTCACTGGGGTACGGGTCCCACACACACTGACTCCTGCTGGGGTACTGGTCCCACACACACTGACTCTCACTGGGGTACGGGTCCCACACACACTGACTGTCACTGGGGTATGGGTATCACACACACTGACCCTCACTGGGGTACGGGTCCCACACACACTGACTCTCACTGGGATATGGGTCACACACACACTGCCTCACTGGGGCACAGGTCCCACACACACTGACTCTCACTGGGGTATGGGTCCCACACACACTGACTCTCACTGGGGTATGGGTACCACACACACTGACCCTCACTGGGGTACGGGTCCCACACACACTGACTCTCACTGGGGTATGGGTCACACACACACTGCCTCACTGGGGCACAGGTCCCACACACACTGACTCTCACTGGGGTATGGGTCCCACACACACTGACTCTCACTGGAATACAGCTTCCACACACACTGACTGTCACTAGAGTATGGGTTCCACACAACCTGACTCTCACTGGGGTATGGGTTCCACACACACTGACTCCTACCAGGGGTACGGGTCCCACACACACTGACTCTCACTGGCGTACAGCTCCCACACACACTGACTCTCATTGGGGTACAGGTCCCACAGATACAGACCCTCACTGGGGTACGGGTCCCACACACACTGACTCCTACTGGGGTACGGGTCCCACACACACTGACTCTCATTGGGGTACGGGACCCACACACACTGACTCTCACTGGGGTACAGGTCCCACACACACTGACTCCTACTGGGGTACGGGTCCCACACACACTGACTCTCATTGGGGTACGGGTCCCACACACACTGACTCTCACTGGGGTACGGGTCCCACACACACTGACTCCTACTGGGGTACGGGTCCCACACACACTGACTGTCACTGGGGTGCGGGTCCCACACACACTGACTCCTACTGGGGTACGGGTCCCACACACACTGACTCTCACTGGGGTATGGGTCCCACACACACTGACTCCTACTGGGGTACGGGTCCCACACACACTGACTCTCACTGGGGTACGGGTCCCACACACACTGACTCCTACTGGGTTACGGGTCCCACATACACTGACTCTCACTGGGGTACGGGTCCCACACACACTGACCCCTATTGGGATACGGGTCCCACACACACACACACACACACACACACACAGCTCCGAGTAACCATTCTTCAACAGTTGAGTCTCACAGGATATGTGAAATTGCAAGGCACCCATCACCTGTTCTCACTTGATGTCCAGAGGTGTGTTGCCAGTGGGTTATCTCTCTGGCCGCAAATGGATTCTCAATCTCCTCACTCCAGTGGTGCTGAAGCCAACTGATATTGTACCCCGGATGAGATCAGTTAACCCAGCATAGCCCAGTGATCAGAGTGTGGCTGCTGTAGGACACAGGCTCAAAGCCATCTGCAGCGAGGCCTTCATTGCCTAAGAGTTGGATATGCCTTTGGTGAGGTCGAGGACTAAATGAGCTCAGAAATGGGGAATAGCCTGGCTTATGAGCCATTGTCTCTGCTGCTGTGTTTCGTGAGATCCCCTATTCATACCATCTTCCCCTGGTCTCTTATCCTTGTGTCAGATGAGTCAGTGTCGCAACCGAACCAAGGCCTATCAAACTTGGAGTGGAGCAGTCAGTGGCTGAGCTGAGGTACAGGCTCTATGGGTCCTGCTATCTCTGCACCAGTGGAACATGACAGCTGTGCCTGCTAACTGCTGAGGGATCACTGTCTCTCCTGACTTGCAATCAGTCCCATTATCCCAAGGTTCAGACCCAACACTCCCAAAACTTGAAATTCTCCATCTCCCAGCTGCACAATTAAGCAGATTCTGTGTTACTGTGCATTCCTAACACAGTGCTTCTGCTGCTCCATGCTTTCAGAGATACCTCTCTAACTTGTGTTTATGTACTTGGTTCCTTAACATTAGTTTTTTCTTGTAATCCTTCACCTCTGATGCTTGGTCATATCTTCAATATGATTTCATACTGATGACATATCACTGCCCACCTGCAAAATACATATCTAGAACTCTTACACTCTGACCACAGAAACACAGCTGATAGGCATACCCACAGAGACAGATCCTGAAGGTGCTGACTCTCACTGGGGGACAGTTCCTGAAGGTGCTGACTCTCGCTGGGGGACAGTTCCTGAAGGTGCTGACTCTCACTGGGGGGCAATTCCTGAAGGTGCTGACTCTCACTGGGGGACAGTTCCTGAGGGTGCTGACTCTCGCTGGGGGACAGTTCCTGAAGGTGCTGACTCTCACTGGGGGACAGTTCTGAAGGTGCTGACTCTCACTGGGGGACAGCTCCTGAAGGTGCTGATTCTCACTGGGGGCCAGTTCCTGAAGGTGCTGACTCTCACTAGGGGCCAGTTCCTGAAGGTGCTGATTCTCACTGGGGGCCAGTTCCTGAAGGTGCTGATTCTCACTGGGGAACAGTTCATGAAGGTGCTGACTCTCACTGGGGAACAGTTCCTGAAGGTGCTGACTCTCACTGGGGAACAGTTTCTGTAGGTGCTGACTCTCGCTGGGGGACAGTTCCTGAAGGTGCTGACTCTCACTGGGGGACAGTTCCTGAAGGTGCTGACTCTCACTGGGGGACAGTTCCTGAAGGGGCTGACTCTCATACATCATGGAGTCACAGGGGTCTACTGCACAGAAAAAGAGGCCCTTCGGCCCATAGAGTCTGTGCCGGTCAAACAAGTACCTAATTATTCTAATCCCATTTTCCAGCACAGGCCCATAGCCTTGTATGCCATGGCATTGCAAGTGCACATCCAATTACTTTTTAAATGTTATGAAGGTTTCTGTCTTTACCACCCTTTCAGGCAGTGAGTTCCAGATTCCCACCACCCTCGGGGTGAAAAAATTCTTCCTCACATCCCCTCTAAACCTCCTGCCCCTTACCTTAAATCTATGCCCCCTTGTTATTGATCCCTCCACCAAGGGGAAAAGTACCTTCCTGTTTACCCTATCTATGCCCCTCATAATTTTATACACCTCAATCATGTCCCCCCTCAATTTCCTCTGCTCCAAGGAAAATAACCCCAATCTATCCTATCTCTCCTCATACCTAAAACTCTCCAGCGCAGGCAACATCCTGGTAAATCTCCTCTGCCCTCTCTCTAATGCAATCACATCCTTCCTATAATGCGGATTCCAGGACTGCACTCAATATTCCAGCTGTGGCCTAACCAGCATTTGATACAGCTCCAGCTTAACCTCCCTGCTCTTATATTCTACGCCTCAGCTAATAAAGGCAAGTATCCTATATGCCTTCTTAACCACCTTATCTACCTGTCCCGCTACCTTAAGGGACTGGTGGACATGCACACCAAGGTCCCTCTGACCCTTGGTACTTCCCAGGGTCCTACCATTCATCACCTCACACTTATCCAGATTAAATTCCATTTGCCGCTGATCAGCCCATCTGACCAGCCCGTCTATATCCTCCTGTAATCTAAGGCTATCCTCCTCGTTATTTACCACCCCACCAATTTTCATGTCATCTGCGAATTTACTGATCAACCCTCCTACGTTCAAGTCTAAATCATTTAAAAATACCACAAAAAGCAAGGGACCCAACACCAATCCCTGTAGAACCCCACTGGACACAGGCATCCAGTCACAAAAACACCCTCGACCATCACCCTCTGCTTCCTGCCATTCAGCCAATTCTGGATCCAATTTGCCAAATTGCCTTGGATCCCATGGGCTCTTACCTTCGTTGTCAGTCTCCCATGTGGGACCTTATCAAAAGCCTTGCTGAAGTCCAAGTAGACTACATTAAATGCATTGCCCTCATCTACACACCAGGTCACCTCTTCAAAAAAATTAAATCAAATTGGTCAGACATGACCTCCCCTTGACAAAATCATGCTGACTGTCCTTGATTAATCCCTGCCCCTCCAAGTGTAGATTAATTCTATCCCTTAGAATTGCTTCCAATAGTTTCCCCAACACTGAGGTTAGACTGACAGGCCTGTAGTTCCCTAGTTTATCCCTTTCTCTCTTCTTGAATAACGGTACCACATTGGCTGTCCTCCAGTCCTCAGGCACCTCTCCTGTGGCCAGAGAGGTATTGAAAATGATTGCCAGCGCCCCTGCTATCTCCTCCTTTGCCTCACTCAACAGCCTGGGATACATTTCATCCGGGCCTAGAGATTTATCTACTTTTAAACCTGCCAGACCACTTAGAATCTCCTCTCTTTCTGGTGTAATTTCTTTAATTATATCACAGTCCTTCTGCCTGATTTCCATACCCATGTCGCCCCTCTCACTTGTGAACACCGACACAAAGTATTAATTTAGAACCCTACCTACGTCTTCCAGCTCCACACACAAATTACCACTATGGTCCTTAATGGGCCCTACTCTTTCCCTAGTTATCCTCTTGCTCTTAATGTACTTGTAAAATAACTTTGGATTTTCCTTTATTTTACCTGCCAATGCTTTTCATGCCCCTTTTTGTTCTCCTAATTTCCTTTTTAAGTTCTCCCCTACACATGCTATACTCCTCTAGGACTTCCGCTATTATGAGCCCTCGGTATCTGCCATAAGCCTCCCTTTTTCTCTTTATCCAATCCTGTATATCCCTTGACATCCAGGGTCCCCTGGATTTGTTGGTCCCACCTTTTGTCTTTACTGGAATATGTTGGCCCTGTACTCTCCCTATTTCCTTCTTGAATGAGTCCCACTGCTCTGACGCAGATTTACCTAAAAGTAGCTGCTCCCAGTCTACTCTGGCCAAATCATATCTGATGTTATTAATGTCGGCCTTCCCCCAATTTAGAACTCTGATTTCTGGCCCATGCTTGTCCTTTCCCATAGCAACCATGAATCTAATGGAGCTATGATCACTATCTGTAAAATGCTCCTTCACTGATACCTCTACCACTTGCCCGGCTTCACTCCCTAAAATTAAGTTAAAATCCCTCACTAGTATTACCCTATTACTTTTGCACTTCTCTGAAATTTGCCTACATATCTCCTCTTCAATTTCTCTCTGACTGTTTGGGGGCCAATAATACACTCCTAGCAATGTGATTGCTCCTTTTTTGTTTTTAAGTTCTACCCATATGGCTTCATTTGAGGAGCCTTCTAAGATGTCATCCCTCCTTATTGCTGTAATTGATTCCTTGATTAATATTGCGATACCCCTTCCTCTTTTACTTCCTTCTCGGTCTTGCCTGAAGGCCCTGTATCCTTGAATATTGAACTGCCAATCCTGCCCCTCTCTCCACCTTGTCTCTATGCCAGCAATGACATCATACTTCCTTATGTTAATTTGTGCCCTCAACTCATCTGCCCTATTCATCAGACTCCTTGCATTAAAATAAATACCATCCAACCTTGCCATACTCCCTTGTGCTATAACTGGCCTATAATTTCTATGCCTTCCAGACTCACTTGCTCTCTCTTCTAATTTTGGCTGTGCATTTCCCCCTGCTCAACCTCCTCTCAGGATCCCATCTCCCTGCCAAGTTAGTGTAAACCCTCCCCAACAGCACTAGCAAACCTCCCTGCAAGGATAACAAAAACAGAATTACCTGGAAAAACTCAGCAGGTCTGGCAGCATCGGCGGAGAAGAAAAGAGTTGACGTTTCGAGTCCTCATGGGGGGGGGGGGAGAGAGAGAGAGAGAGAGAGAAGTGGAGAGGGTTGGTTTGGTTGTAGGGACAAAAAGCAGTGATAGAAGCAGATCATCAAAAGGTGTCAACAACAATAGAACAAAAGAACACATAGGTGTTAAAGTTGGTGATATTATCTAAACGAATTTGCTAATTAAGAATGGATGGTAGGGCACTCAAGGTATAGCTCTAGTGGGGGTGGGGAGAGCATAAAAGATTTTAAAATATTTAAAAATAATGGAAATAGGTGGGAAAAGAAAAATCTATATAATTTATTGGAAAAAAAAGGAAGGGGGAAACAGAAAGGGGGTGGGGATGGGGGAGGGAGCTCACGACCTAAAGTTGTTGAATTCAATATTCAGTCCGGAAGGCTGTAAAGTGCCTAGTCGGAAGATGAGGTGTTGTTTCTCCAGTTTGCGTTGGGCTTCACTGGAACAATGCAGCAAGCCAAGGACAGACATGTGGGCAAGAGAGCAGGGTGGAGTGTTAAAATGGCAAGCGACAGGGAAGTTTGGGTCATTCTTGCGGACAGACCGCAGGTGTTCTGCAAAGCGGTCGCCCAGTTTACGTTTGGTCTCTCCAATGTAGAGGAGACCACCTTCCTGCAAGGATGTTGGTCCCATTCCGGTTCAGGTGCGACCCGTCTGCCTTGTACAGGTCCCACCACCCCCAGAAATGGTCCCAATGTCCCAGAAATTTAAAGCCCTCCCTCATGCACCATCTCTCCAGCCACGCATTCATCTGGACTAACCTCCTATTTCTATACTCACTAGTGCGCGGCACCGGAAGTAATCCAGGGATTACTACCTTTGAGGTCCTGTTTTTTAACCTGTTTCCTAGACCCCCATAAATTCTGTTTGCAGGACCTCATCCCTCTTTCTACCTATGTTGTTGGTACCAATATGTACCACGATTTCTGTCTGTTTGCCCTCCCCCTTTAGAATGCCCCGCAGCCATTCAGTGACATCCTTGACCCTGGCACCAGGGTGGCAACATCCCATCCTGGAGTCATGTCTACGGCCGCAGAAATGTCTGTCTGTTCCCCTTTCTGTCGAGTCTCCTACCACAATTGCTCCTCCTCTCTTTTTCCTCCTCCTCTGTGCAGCAGAGCCACTCACAGTGCCATGAGCATGGCTGCACTCCCCAGAGGAACCATCACTCTCACCGTTTTCCAACACAGAAAAACGGTTCTCAAGTGAGATGCACCCTGGGGATTTCCTGACTACCTGCCTGCCACCTTTCTTCTGACTGATGATCACCCATTCTCTCTCTCTGCACTTCCGTAAGCTATGGGGTGACTACGTCTGAAAATGTGCTATCCACAAAACTCAGCCTCGCAGAGGTACCTCAGTGGCCCCAGGTACCACTCAAGCTCCAAAATTCGGAGCTCAAGTAGCTGCAGCTGGTGGCACTTCCTGCAGTCAGAGTGCAAGGAGCGTCAAGGACTTCCCACATGTTGCAGGTGGTACATAACACGGGACTGAGCTGCCCTGCCATGCCTCTAGTTGAAAAAAAGCCCTTACTTTAAGTTAAATACAGTAAAAAAAGTTACATTATTTATGCACTTTAAATAAAAACTAGAACCTTTACCTTTCCTTAGCTTAATCTATTTTAAACTGGAGAAAAAAAACTGGAGAAAAACACTTACCCACTACCCATGAATCAGCTCTCACCTTTGTGCTGACATCACTTTTTGAAGCTTCCCTGCACTCACGCTGGTTTTGATCTCTCCACCACTCTCTTGTACTGTCTTGTGATCTCACTCTTGTTATTTTCAACAAGAGCTGATTGCAGGACACTCTTCCCAGACTGCTTCACTGCGATGCTGACTACAGGATACTTTTCTCAGCGCTCACTGGGGGACAGTTCCTGAAGGTGCTGACTCTCACTGGGGACAGTTCCTGAAGGTGCTGACTCTCACTGGGGGACAGTTCCTGAAGGTGCTCTCACTGGGGGGCAGTTCCTGAAGGTGCTGACTCTCACACTGGGGAACAGTTCCTGAAGGTGCTGACTCTCACTGGGGGACAGTTCCTGAAGGTGCTCTCACTGGGGAACAGTTCCTGAAGGTGCTGACTCTCACTGGGGGACAGTTCCTGAAGGTGCTCTCACTGGGGGGCAGTTCCTGAAGGTGCTGACTCTCACTGGGGAACAGTTCCTGAAGGTGCTGACTCTCACTGGGGGACAGTTCCTGAAGGTGCTCTCACTGGGGAACAGTTCCTGAAGGTGCTGACTCTCACTGGGGGACAGTTCCTGAAGGTGCTCTCACTGGGGGGCAGTTTCTGAAGGTGCTGACTCTCACTGGGGGCAGTTCCTGAAGGTGCTGACTCTCACTGGGGTACAGTTCCCGAAGGTGCTGACTCTCACTGGGGGACAGTTCCTGAAGGTGCTGAATCTCACTGGGGGACAGTTCCTGAAGGTGCTGACTCTCACTGGGGAACAGTTCCTGAAGGTGCTGACTCTCACTGGAGAACAGTTCCTGAAGGTGCTGACTCTCACTGGGGGACAGTTCCCAAAGGTGCTGACTCTCACTGGGGGACAGTTCCCGAAGGTGCTGACTCTCACTGGGGAACAGTTCCCAAAGGTGCTGAATCTCACTGAGGGACAGTTCCTGAAGGTGCTGACTCTTATTGATGAGGACCCTTGTTTAGGTGGATAGATTGGAGAAGCTGGGACTGTTCTCTTTAGAGAAGGTTGAGAGGACATTTGATGGAGGAGTGCAAAATCATGGGGGATCTGGTCAGAGTAGATAGGGAGAAACTGTTCCCAATGGCAGCAAGTTAGAGAACTAGAGGGCAATGATTTAAGGTGATTGGCAAAAGAACGAATGAGGAAAAGAATGGAAACCAAATGAAAAGAATAGGAGGAAAAGCTTTTTTACGCAGTGAGTTGTTAAGATCAGGAATGCACTGCCTGAGAGGCAGTGGTGGAGGCAAATTCAATCATGGCTTTCAAAAGGATTTGGATAATTATCTCAAGAGAAAAAAAATCCATTGGACTGAGGAAAAGGCAGGTGACCAGGGCTAGTTGAGATGCTCTTGCAGGGAACTGGCAGGGAATAATGGGCCAAGTATCCTCCTCCTGCACTGTAGCCATTCTATTAAGTTGAGTGGTCTCTGATCTTTAGAGGGGTGATAGCATTGCTGACATGTTCATTACTATCTTGGTGTTTTTTAAAATCTTTTTTTAAGGTACGGTCTCCACAAGCGAGCAGATTTTGCATGGAGTTCTGAACTATGATTTAGTGAAGGACCTGAATATTCATAGTGTCTACAAGGACCTGCTGAGTGATGTTACAGCTCTCCCGAAAGACTTCAAAACGGTTTCGCGAATTTATGTAAAGAAGAGTAAGAAATTACTGAGTCTTACTTCATGACAATAAAAGCTAAAGGGGTCTGTCAATACATTGCCTGTGTTAGCATATGTGGGTGGAATTGCGTCAAGACACACATTTTTGTCAGTATTTCTGTAAATACACATGTTTTTGTGTGTGAGAGAGAGAGAGAGCATGAGTGAGGGACAGGGAGTTGCAGTAGGTGTCTTAATCTAGTTTTGAGCCCAGGGTACAAGCTGGCTGATCGCAGTATGAATGTTGCAGTGCAGTTCTCTGTGACCAATAGAGTCCACGTCATCCCTGCCTCTGCCTCTGCCTACTACTCCCTGGGTGACCAACAGTGTGTCACACCAGCAGGAATAGTGAGCACAAGTGCTGGCACCAGCAGGATTGAGATTCCATCAACCTGAGTAAAGCCAGCATATGATGAAAGGCTGAATAAATTGGGTCTACATTCTCTGGAGTTTAGAAGATTGAGAAGTGATCTGATTGACACCTACAAGATTCTAAAGGGGTTTGACAGGGTAAGCACAGAGGCTGTTTCCCCTGAATGTGGAAGTTACAATACCTGGGTGGAGGGGGAGGGGGAGGGGTGGGGGTGGGGGGGGGGGGGGGGGGGGTGGTGTGGTGCAGAGGGCATTGTTAGCATAAGGGGCCAATCATTTACGACTGAGATGAGGAGAAATTTTTTCGCTCAAAGGGTTGTGAATCTTTGGAATTCTCTACTCCAGAGCGTTGTGGATGCTCCATTGTTGAATACGTTTAAGGCTGGGAAAGGCAGATTTTTTGGTCTCTCAGGGAATTAAGGAATATGGGGAGAGGGTGGGAAAATAGAGTTGAAGCTCAAGATCAGCCATGATCAATATTGAATGGTGGAGCAGGTTCGATGAGCCGAATGGTCTACCCCTGCTCCCAGTTAAGTTGAACATGAATCTAGGAAATCCCATGGCACACATCTGTAGTGAATGTTGCATATTGAGCTGCTGCTTCTCTTTCATTTTTTCATTTTCACCCAGAACAGAGAATGAGGGCGAACTTTATGAATCAAGTTGAAATGTTCTACGGTGCCAGACCCAAGGCCGTGAGTGGCAATAATCGACAGGATGTGCAGAATATCAACCAATGGGTGAAGGCCTATAGCAGTGGCCTGATAGATCGAGTCATCAGTTCAATCCCACAGGACCTCAGTCTGCTCCTCCTCAGTGCTGCTCATTATAAAGGTACAGCCAGAAGTGGATGATTCTACACACAAGCAGGTTCACTGCCTGAAACATTATTCAGTGCTGAGCAAGGTGAAGTGACAGGGAGTTGTTGAAGTCAGCTCAGCTGATATAGCCCAGAATCCCCAAAGCACAGTTGGGTCAAATAAACTTCTGAATCAAGGATTCCCTGGGATGGTCCAGTTCCTGAAGGTGCTGACTCTCACTGGGGGACAGTTCCTGAAGGTGCTGACTCTCACTGGGGGGGCAGTTCCTGAAGGTGCTGACTCTCACTGGGGGGCAGTTGCTGAAGGTGCTGACTCTCACTGGGGGACAATCCCTGAAGGTGCTGACTCTCACTGGGGGACAATCCCTGAAGGTGCTGACTCTCACTGGGGGACAATTCCTGAAGGTGCTGACTCTCACTGGGGGACAATCCCTGAAAGTGCTGACTCTCACTGGGGGACAGTCCCTGAAGGTGCTGACTCTCACTGGGGGACAGTTCCTGAAGGTGCTGACTCTCACTGGATTATTCAGACGTGGCCAGACTGGGAGTCAGTGTCTGTTAGTGAGCACAGGGGTAAACGGGGCTTGTGTGAGTTAGGATGTGGACAGCAGTGTTTAGGATGTGGCGATGATTGCAGAAGACGGGTGACCAGCCACGAGACCATTGGATTAGTCAAGCAAAGACGTGCGGGTTTCAGGAGCAGATGGTTGAGGGAATGGCTTACTCCTGCTCCCAATTTGTATGTTTGCACGTAAGTTCAGAGGGGTTGTTCAATGTTAAGCAACTAAGGTTGTCCTATTGGGGTTGATGTTGAGAGAATGGCCGAGGCGGGGATGCAGGTTGGTTCCTAGTAAATGGAATTTGTGGTGTGGACTGTGATGGATCCAAAGTTGGCCAGTGTTGTGCCATTGTCCAGCACTCCCGATATCTTGTCTTTTCTTCTGTTTCAGGCCAACTGTTAGCCAAATTCAACACAGCAGAGACAACCCAAAAAGCGTTCAGTGTAGATTATGGTCAAGTTGTCAACGTTCCCATGATGTCTGACACAAACTATCCTTTACGTTATGGCTATGACACGGAACTGAGATGCAAGGTAACCTTGACCAGTGGATGACTCCGGGCTCAAAGAACAAAGCCACTGGCCCGCAGTGCCAGGAGTGTTGCTGAACCAAACAGGAGCTATCCTCTATTCCCTATCACTTTACCTGGCACCATCCTCTCTGACAGGAACAGGAGGAGGCCATTCAGCCCCTCAAAGCCTGATCACTAAAATTTAGCTGTACCGTATGTCAACATCATTTAACCTGCTCTTATTTATATCCCTCAAGACTCGAACCCAAGAAAAGTAGTCAATTGCTTGTTACCGATTCACTTTCCAGTTAGAATAATCTCTCCCTATTAACCATCTGGGAATCTGTTGGTATATCCAGAGCATTGCTCTACACCAATATGCTACATTGCCGGCAGGTCAGTACTGAGGGAGCGCTGCACTGTCAGAGGGTCAGTACTGTGGGAGTCCTGCACTGCCAGCGGGTCAGTACTGAGGGAGCGCTGCACTGTCAGGGGGTCAGTACTGAGGGAGCGCTGCACTGTCGGAGGGTCAGTACTGAGGGAGCGCTGCACTGTCGGAGGGTCAGTACTGAGGGAGCGCTGCACTGTCAGAGGGTCAGTACTGAGGGAGTGCTGCACTCTCAGAGGGTGAGTACTGAGGGAGTGCTGCACTGTCAGAGGGTCAGTACTGAGGGAGTGCTGCACTGTCAGTGGGTCAGTACTGAGGGAGCGCTGCACTGTTAGAGGGTCAGTACTGAGGGGAGTGCTGCACTCTCAGAGGGTGAGTACTGAGGGAGCACTGCAGTGTCAGAGGATCAGTACTGAGGGAGTGCTGCACTGTCAGTGGGTCAGTACTGAGGGAGCGCTGCACTGTCAGAGGGCTAATACAGAGGAATGTTTTGGTATATGGCTACTAAACACCAATCAGTGCCAGGAACCCCTTTCTCCATAATGCAGTGTCAATAAGATAATTTCTACTGCCTCCCAAGTTAAATCGGCTATCTTAGCAACTGCCAGGGCTTTCCAGGTTGCATTGCCACACCAGGACTGTGTCCTGGCGTGTGCTCACATTGTTCCAAGTGATTGGCTATTTGGGTGGAGGTGAAGTTGTGGAGTTTTACAGATTTCCATAGAGAGAATTTACTCTTTATCCTTCAGATTGGCCTGTTTCGATATGTGGGTGACATCAGCCTGCTCATCTTCCTACCTGCCGAAATCAGGAGGAACATGAGCCTGATTGAGGAGAATCTGAACCCTGTGTTTATCCATGACCTAGTCGGTCAGCTGCAGGATGTGCAAGCGAGCGTCTCTTTACCCAAACTGAAGATCAACATTGACCAGGAGCTGAAGGAATCACTTGGTGAAATGAGTAAGTATTTCTCCATTGGTGATAGAATCAACACAATAATTAAACAAGGTTGTTCATCTCTTCACGTTGCTATCACAGAATCATTACAGCACAGCAGGAGGCCATTCAGCCCATCGTGTCTGCAACGGCTGCCTGAAGGAGCAATTTACCTAGTGCTATTCCCCCGCCTTCTCCCTGTAACCCTGCACATTCTTCCTTTACAGGTAACATTCTAATTCCCTTTTGAATGTTTCAATTGAACCTATCTCCACCACACCCTCAGGCAGTATATTCCAGACCTTAACCACTCGCTGCATGAAAGAGGTTTCTCTTATCAATTTTTCTTCTTTGGCAAATCACTTTAAATCTCTGCCCTCTTGTTTTCAATCCTTTCACCAGTGGGAACAGTTTCTCCCTACCTACTGTGTCCAGACCCCTCATGATTTTGATTACTTCTATCAGATCTCCTCTCAACCTTCTCTTCTCCAAGGACAAAAGTCCTAACTTCTCCAATCTATCTTCATAACTCAAGTTCCTCACCTTCAATTAAAATTTGCAAGGCTATGCGTAAACAGCAGGGGAATGAGATTAAATAGATAGTTCTTTCAAAAAGTTAGCACAGGCACATGGAGGCAAATGGGCTTCTTAGCTGCTGTATCATTCCATCATTTTACAAGGTTTCAAAATCCAAGTGTGACATCAGCAAACGCTTGGTGCCTGATTTGTCCCAGCTTGGTACAGGTTTGTCCCTGATAAAGGTAGCCATTCAGTCTGTCTGTCTCTCCCTGACTCTCTCTGTTCTCCAGAAATTTGAGGTCTCACATCTTCTTACACTTGCTATTTTAAAGCTGTGAACAGATATGCGCTCGGTACTTTTTTGCAGGGTGATGAGGGGAGATTGTAAAATCAGTTTGAATTCCTCACAGAAGCTTCAAACAAATGCATAAAAACTTAGATACGTCTGTTTGTTTTAAACCAGATCTGACTCCTCTATACACTCCATCACGACTGAATAAAATTACAAACATGCCAATGAAGATCTCCAGCATTAAGCACCACACTTTCTTGGAGTTGAACGAGCAAGGTGTTAAGGCATCTCCTGCATTGGATCCCAACAACAGACAACTCATCGTGGATTTTCAGGTTAATCGACCCTTCATCCTAGTCCTGTACGACAACCCGTCTGGCTCTTTACTGCATATTGGGAGAGTCTTGGATCCCAGGGGGCTGGTGGAATAATCTCTCCACCAATAGACAGCAGAACAAGCCTGGCATTATACACAAGCAAAAGCCATGTAGAAAGGGATCATCACCAGTTCACCCAATCCCTCAGACGGCAAACATTCGCTTCGACCTTCTTACTGAGTCACCTGATACAGCTGTTCAGGTTTAGCAGGAGTTTACATCACCATGACTCAGCTGGATGATAGAAGCACCAAAGTACCCCACAGTTACACCTTAGCCCTCACATCTCCACCTTGCTCTGCCTGAACTACACCCCCCTCTACCAGCTCCATAACTCACCACAAACAGTTTGGCTTGTTTCTCCGTCATCACTAAGCATTGTCCTCAAATACTGAACGTTTTCTTCCCCCTCTATAAAATCCAAATCTCTCTATCTCCTTCTCATCCTCACTATCTTACCTCTCTCCCTTCCTCTACACCTCGGTCTCCTTCTCCCCCTCCCTCTCTCTCTCCTGCACCCTCATTCTGTTGAGATCGAGATTACCATCTCTAACTCAAGCTTTCCTAGTTTAAACATCACTTTTCACAAAACAATGCGACTCATCTTTCTCTCTTCTCTTCCTCTCGCACCTGCTGTGCTTTTCATCCCTCGCCTGGGGTGGGAAGCATGAACGTGATAATAAACCTTAAAAAACTCCCACACCAGCCCTGTGCTGTCCTGTTGGGAGCAGAGTGTAGGCTGTCAGGATAAGTAGTGGGAGAGTGTGTGTTATTATCGGCAGAGCCCCCTGCAATGGAAAGCATTCTGAGAGCATCTCAAAGATTCCCTCCTGACGACCCTGAAAGGGTTAAATCCAGCATTCTGTTCACTACAGCTTGCGACAGAGCAAAGCTTTATAACAGTTAATTTCAGACGCTGCTACTTGATGCTCTTACAAGAAAATCAAAATCACTTTTCATTGTGAATGAAATTTGTTCTGGAAACATTCACTATGTCCAGCAGTTCATCATCCTCCACCCACTAAACGGAGCCAGGATTGGCACAGCCCACACGAACCAGGAACCAGCTCCACAGTCTTCATTAAACAGGTTCATTCCTAAGTACACAAACATCAAGAAGTCTTTCAAGAGGGTTAATTTCACACATGAATGTATCCCCTCAGCTATAATATTGAGTGTGTGAAATACACCGAGGAAATAAAGCTCTGCTAAACTTGTAGCTGTGTGTTTTTATCTTGGGTGTGCGTATAAATAGCGTTGACACAATTGCAGTGACATTTTCTTAATATTCCAGATCGGGGGGAGGGGGGTCAGGACTTCAATAGCAGCAATTAGAGGAAGCAATCAGCATTCACGCACTCATCGAAATAAACTCCCAGGACAGGTACAGCACAGGGTTAGACACAGAGTAAAGATCCCTCTACACTGTCCCCATCAAACTCTCCCAGGACAGGTACAGCACGGGGTTAGATACTGAGTAAAGCTGCCTCTACACTGACCCATCAAACACTCGCAAAGCAGTTACAGCACATGGTTAGATACAGAGTAAAGCTCCCTCTCCACTGTCCCTATCAAACATTCCCAATGCAGATACAGCACAGAGTTAGATACAGAGTAAAGCTCCCTTTACACTGCCACTCAAAACATTTGGAGTGTCAGCCTGAAATATGAGCTCAAGTCTCATTGAGATCAGCAGATAGGAGTTGTCAGAATGTGAGGTCAATATTCAGGCAACACTCCTAATCTATTGCCAGACACTGGGGGAACAGGAAATTAGGTGCGTTTCGGATAATCTGGTGTCAGTATTAACACTCAATCACAATACTGAGGGAGCACCGCACTGTCAGAGGGTCAGTACTGAGGGAGTCCCGCATTGTCGGAGGGTCAATACTGAGGGAGTGCCGCGCTGTCGGAGGGTCAGTACTGAGGGTGTCCCGCACTGTCGGAGGGTCAGTACTGAGGGAGTGCCACGCTGTCGGAGGGTCAATACTGAGGGAGTGCCGCGCTGTCAGAGGGTCAATACTGAGGGAGTCCCGCACTGTCGGAGGGTCAATACTGAGGGAGTCCCGCACTGTCGGAGGGTCAGTAGTGAGGGAGTGCCACGCTGTCGGAGGGTCAGTACTGAGGGAGTGCCACGCTGTCGGAGGGTCAATACTGAGGGAGTGCCGCACTGTCAGAGGGTCAATACTGAGGGAGTGCCGCGCTGTCAGAGGGTCAATACTGAGGGAGTGCTGCGCTGTCAGAGGGTCAGCACTGAGGGAGTGCTGCGCTGTCTGAGGTCACCACTGAGGGAGTGCAGCGCTGTCCGAGGGTCACCACTGAGGGAGTGCCTCGCTGTCCAAGGGTCAGCACTGAGGGAGTGCCGCGCTGTCCGAGGGTCAGCACTGAGGGAGTGCCGCGCTGTCCGAGGGTCAGCACTGAGGGAGTGCCGCGCTGTCCGAGGGTCAGCACTGAGGGAGTGCCGCGCTGTCCGAGGGTCAGCACTGAGGGAGTGCCGCGCTGTCCGAGGGTCAGCACTGAGGGAGTGCCGCGCTGTCCGAGGGTCAGCACTGAGGGAGTGCCGCGCTGTCCGAGGGTCAGCACTGAGGGAGTGCCGCGCTGTCCGAGGGTCAGCACTGAGGGAGTGCCGCGCTGTCCGAGGGTCAGCACTGAGGGAGTGCCGCGCTGTCCGAGGGTCAGCACTGAGGGAGTGCCGCGCTGTCCGAGGGTCAGCACTGAGGGAGTGCCGCGCTGTCCGAGGGTCAGCACTGAGGGAGTGCCGCGCTGTCCGAGGGTCAGCACTGAGGGAGTGCCGCGCTGTCCGAGGGTCAGCACTGAGGGAGTGCCGCGCTGTCCGAGGGTCAGCACTGAGGGAGTGCCGCGCTGTCCGAGGGTCACCACTGAAGGAGTGCCTCGCTGTCCGAGGGTCACCACTGAAGGAGTGCCTCGCTGTCCGAGGGTCACCACTGAGGGAGTGCCGCGCTGTCCGAGGGTCAGCACTGAGGGAGTGCCGCGCTATCCGAGGGTCAGCACTGAGGGAGTGCCACGCTGTCCGAGGGTCAGCACTGAGGGAGTGCTGCGCTGATGGAGGGTCAGTACTGAAGGAGTGCTGCATTGTCGGAGGGTCAGTACTGAGGGATTGCTGTACTGTCAGAAGTGCCACCTTTCAGTTCGGACCTTAAACCAGGGCACTGACTGTACTCTCAGGTGGGTGTAAAAGATCCCAAAGCTGCTATTTTGATGAAGAGCAGAGGAGTTCTTACCAGTGTACTGGGCCAACATTTATCCCTCAACGAACATCACCTAACCTTGGCATTGCACAATGCTCTTTTTGGGATCTTGCTCTGAATAAATTTGCTGCAGCGTTTCCGACATTACTGGTGGCTGCACTTCAAATGTACTTCATTGGCTGTAAAGTGCTTTGGGACATCCTGGGAACATGAAAGGCGCAACAGAAATGCAAGCCTTTCTAATTCGTTGACCTCTGTAGAGATGTGGATTTGTGATGCATTCCCTGTCCCCAGTGGGCCAGTGTGTAACTAAACAATTTCATCTGTCTTCTGAACAAAAACACCCAGGTCCATTATGGCTGTGGTTCCATTGCTACGAGGGACTGCACTCCGGCTTTGTCCCAGGGACAGCGGAGAGAGCCTTTGAAAGCAGCATGAGAGAGAAAGTACTGGGAAAACCAGGGTTTTGACCAACCTCAGCTTTACTGATTCTCGGTCCAGGCTCGTTCAAATGAACTGGTGATGAGTCAATGTTAGAGGGGGCATGCGGGGGTGGGGGCTGCGGGGTGAGGGGAAAGAGGAGAGTGAGGAGGGGAAAGAGAAGAGGAGGCAAGGAGGGAGTGAACGCAAGAATCAGAAATTGGTGTGTATTCTGTTCATTTGTTCTCAGCGTTAACAAATAACCCCGTGGTAAAGAAAATGGAATTGAAAAGAATTGGGATATTTTTATTGAAAATGAGATGGTTTCACATAACGTCCATCTATATAAAGGTTATTACAATCTTTTCATTAATTTTTGAAGCATATTTCCTTTTGAAATTCTCATCCTGTTCGACAATGGGTTGAAGTGAAGATTTCTGTTCAGGTCTCTGCCAAACCACTGGTACTGTGAGTTGTCCCTCTGGAGCTGGTGTACGTTGGAGATTGCAGTTAGCTCAGAACCACCAGGTGAGCAAGGTCTCAAGAGCTACAGCGGCCAGCTTTGTATAGCTAAAACAATCTCCAATCTGCCACCTTGATACCCACCTTCCAATACAACTTCATAGATCAGTAGTTAGTTGATATTGGCACCTCTTTTGCACCTCACACCGATGGGATCACTCAATGCCTTGAAAGTAAGTCACTGTACATTTGCACCTTGAGTGGTCCACTCTCTCTTCAGCCTGTTGTTCAAACTTTCATCATTCCTTCAAAATGAATAGAGCTTCGAACAAGAGGGCCTCTGGTGGATAGGCTGGCGAATGGGCACTAGATAATGGACCATTCATGGATGGGATAGGGAGCAAGAGTCAATTTACAGGAGATCCATTTCCTGTTTATGAGATGGATCCATACTTGCTTTCAAGATGAAGTGATGAATGTGGTCCATGATCTGTACCACTCTGCTGATGGTTTACTGGACAAAGTGCTCGGAAATATTGGAATATCGTGCCACCAAAGTGCTGCGGGCACCAAGTTAAACATGTCTACCAAACTTTCCAGCATTCAGGTTGATTTGAAACAATCTGATCTGCTCTGCGTCCTGTTCTGATTTATGCTGCCCTCCATTTGTTGAATTTGTCTTTTAATACACATAGCCAGGCCTGAACAGCACTTTTGCAGCATCTAAACAGTCAAGGAAGTGACAAATAAAACAATGGCAGTGATCAATGACCAATGAGCTGCACTGCTCAATCAACAGTTTCACTAAAAGTGGACCTGGCTTTGTGAAACCCATCCTTGATGCAACTTGCAGAGGTTCCCACAGCAACAGAGGGAAAACCATCCAGTGGCTTCAACTGTAGGACAGACGTTATAAGCAATTACAAGGGAGGCAAAAAAAATCAACTCCTCATGGTTTGACTCGCTCACCGAGGAACTAATCAGAGAAACTTCTCCAGAGAAAGGACTTGCATATAAAAAAAAAATCATCACTTGGTTCATTTCTTCAGTGATATCTGACCTTAAAGGAGCCCTCCTGCCCCCAGATTGGTCTACACCTTTCTGTGATGTCATGGAATCAGAAGGGATTGAGCTTTCTTAGAACCACTCGGATTTTTTTGTGGATTATGTATATATATTTTTATATATATATATATATATTATATTGCTTTAAATCTCACACACGCACTGAGGCAGTGGTGTGATTAAATTTAGTGAGTCATTGATAATGACAGCCATTTTTTAATATAAACTTTCTTTAAACTTTTTTTTGTGAGATTAAAGTATAACCTGGAATCTTCTGTTCCTGGTTTGGAAGCACAGGCTTTGGCAGTCAAGGGAAAGAGTGTAAAGGAAATTAGAGGGTTGGGGCTAAGGCGGACTACTCGAATGCCTCACCAATAAACGCACTAGCTCCTTTTTTTTTTGGATGCCGCCAGTTATTGGTGCACATCTTCAAACCATCCATCTGTACAATGAGCTGTTGCTGGATCTCACTCCCAGCATCATCTGGAGTTGAGTCGAGGAGCCACCTACACGGATAGCAACAGAGTTCAATGTCAGTTGGGAAGTGCAGTTGTTAAAGGATCTACATCTCTCCCATCCAAAGATTATGGGTTTTCCAGGCTCCCAGAATACAATAGAGTATTGCCAAGCCTCACTGTGAAGTATTAAATCACTCACACTTCTTTCCTTTAAGATCATATTACAATACAGAAGCTCATTTAGCCTGCTGCATCTACTACGTTAGGACAATGCTAAACTAATTCCACTTTCCTGTTCTCTCCCAATATTCCTGTACTTTCCTTACTTCAAATGTTTCTCCAAGTTTCTCATAAAATATTCGATGCCCTCTATCTCAACCATTTCCTGTAGCACATTATTCCCCTGTCACAAGAGGCCTCTCATTCTCTCTCCTCTATCTCTCAGTGACATCTTTAAACAGATGTCCCCTTGTCACTGATTTCCCAACAAGGAAAAATAGTCTTTCCCTCTTCACTATCAAAACTCATTAATTTTAAAACCTCTATTAAATCTCCTCTTAGCCTTCTCTGTTCTAGCGGAAATAGTGATCATATATCAACTCTCCATTCATGACTAGAGCTTCCCATCTATGGCATCACCCTGGTGAATCTACACTGTACAATTTCTGCCTCTGTAATGCTCCTTCTATAATGGTGCCCCCAAATATACACAATACTCAACTGGTCTAACCAATGTTTTGGACTGATTGATTATTTGTAATCTATGCCCCTATTTATAATTGGCACCTTTTTAATGGCCCTCTCTACCTCCATTTATACTCCACATTTATACTTTCAGGGAATTCTCTCCTTCAACCCCAGATGTCTTTGTTCATCTGCACACTTCCATGTCCTTTAACTGAGTGTAATCACCCATTCCCTTCTCCCTTTCAAGATGTGTCACCTCACACCTATCCACCTTAAACTGCATCTGCTACCTGCCCTCCCCTCCCATGATCCAGATGTCTTCTCCGAACCTCACTCTTGGAAAAGCTTCCATTGGTGTCATCAGCAAGTGTCTGAATAGGGAGTGTGGGGGTGGATTAACCCAGGGGTGGGTGTTAAGTGGGTAATAATACACAGGCCACCTGATTTTCCTTCCAGTTGACGGGCTGATTTCATGGAAAGTCGGGAACATTGTCGCTGCCCTGCTCTGTTTTCACCCGCCATTCACTCATAGTCCCCAACCTGGGTGGGGGTTACCCTGGCTGATACAACATCCCCAAAACCCAGGGGCACTGGGGTCATTGGTAGCCCCTGGTCCACATTGAAGCAGGAGGGTCGTCCTGGTGCGGGACCCTCAGTTGTACCTGTGCCTCCTAACAAGGGATAATCACTAATTCTGAAGCTTCTCTTTTCACAGATGCCAGATAGATTCCGGTTTTAAAAACACAGAATATTTACAGGTTAGCAATATCTTTACAAAAACAAAGATATTTTCCTCTCAGGCCGCATAGCTGAGATTTCAAAGAGGTTTTCCACTCTCATTCTCACTAAGCCACTGACTCCATCCTTCCCCCGGTCACTGTGTGAGGCTGAACCAGTCCATTCACAGGCTTGGTGTGATATTTGAATCAGAGAGGAACTTTCAGCTCCCATCGTCCCTCTGATGATTGACTTGCATTGACTCCCTGTCCAGTAACCCCTTGGTTTTAAAATTCTTAGTCTTGTTTGCAAATTCCTCCAAGGCCTCACCACCTCCCACCCAATCTCTGCAACCTCCTCCAGCCTCAACCCTGAAATTCTGTCCCTAAACCGCTCGCTCTCTCACTCTCTTTTCTCCTCATGATGCTCCTTAAAACCTTTACAACAATGAACCTCCTCCAGTGTTTAGTTTTCAGATATAAATTTTCACAAAAGTTAGTCAAAGTTTGAAGATCCTTGGATGATTGGACTGTTATGTAATCATCCCTCCTGAGACCTCTGAAGAGGGATTGAGTCAGTGGTTAGAAATAAACCAGCTCTTTGACCAAGCTTTTGATCAATTACCTACTGTTTCCTCTAGTGGCTCAGTGCTGAATTCTGCTTGATACATTCCTGTGAAGCACCTTGAGAAAGCTACACTATGTTAAAGGCACTATATAAATGCAAGATGCTGTTGTTGTTGAACAGGTAACTCTGTGTGAGAGCTTAAGGGATGTTGGAGCTGCATTAAACATGCAGCCTTTCATTACTGAGTTGGAATGGAGATTTAAACTTGAAGTGAATCTTACCACGGACAGGTGTCCATTCTTTGCTTTGGAAATAATCAGTTCTGATCCTGATGTGAAATCGATGATCCCTTCTTTCCCATGTCTGATTGTGAACTTTATGCTACAAAAGAAAAAGTGGAACACATCAGGAGCAAAACATCGTGCAGGGTCTCAGCTCACTGCAAGGATTCCAGAACTAAGGGCGTGATTTCCTATAGCATTTTCAGGTGCCTGAACCAGCGGCCTTTCAATATCCCAATTGTTCAGAGGGACAGGGCAAGTGTCAGCAGTTATTAGGCCATGGGCACAATAGAGTGTCAAAGCAGGAGCTACTTCCCAGCAGGGACACAAATGTTGAACGAAACCAAACATCCTCTACCTCAGTTTTGGCATTGAAAACCTCTGCCAGCAGAGTATGGATGCCATCACATTTCCTTTGCACCAGCCTGGCAAAACCCTCTCTCCGCACCCCCCACCCCATCAAAACCCTCTCTCCGCACTGCCCTGGCAGACCCTCCCTCAGCACCGCCCCGGCAAACTCTGCCTCATCACCGCCCCGGCAGACCCTCCCTCAGCACTGCTCCAGCAGACCCTTCCTCAGCACTGCTTCGGCAAATGCTCCCTGGGCTGGCACAGCATGAGGTTAGATACAGAGGAACAGGAGTAGATCCTGCTGAGCCTATCAATACAATTGTGGCTGCTCTTGGAAAGCTCCCACCTACATTTTTTAAATTTATTCTCAGGATGTGGGCTTCGCTGGCTGGGCCAGCATTTATTTCCCATCCCTAATTCCCCTTGAGAAGCTGGTGGTGAGCTGTCTTCTTGAACCGTTGCAGTCCATGTGGTGTAGGTACACCCACTATGCTGTTAGGGAGGAAGTTCCAGGATTTTGACCCAGCAACTCATGGCTTTTTCTATACTATGAACAGGTTCAGCCTACTCCAGAATCATTCGCAAAGGGTCATTTACAGCCAACAGTCAGTGCAAAGGTTCATCCCACTGCAGGATTAGAACAGAGATCCAAGGGCAAAAGGACAATGATCAATCTGTGTACAGCACAGTTCTCCTTTAATAGCTCCTTGTCAGTGGGAAGTTAACCCTGAAGGGGTGGAAGACTTACCTGCCCTGGTTGATGTTGATGTTATTCACTTTATCAGCCTCCATGGCCAGTTTTGTCAGTGTTTCAATCACGTGATCACTCCGCAACACAACATCACCCTTCAACACAAGAGGGAAAGAGACACATTCACGTAAGGATGTATTTGGTCTGGAATGAACTGCCTGACAGGGCGGTGAGAGTAGATACAATTGTAGCTTTCAAAAGAGAATTGGATAAATCCTGGTAAAAAGGCCAGGGATGAGGGTTATCGGGTGCCTGATGGATAGCTTCACCAAATTCCACACATCATCAACCTTATCATATACAACTTCAGTGGAGAGAAACAGAATTAATGTATCAGGTTATTGGCTGTTCTGATGACCTGAAACATTAACTTTGTCTCTCTCTCCACAGATTCTGCCAGACCTGCTGAGCATTTCCAGCATTTTATGTTTTTATTTCAGATTTCCAGCATCTGCAGTATTTTGCTTTTGCACAACTTCTGTGGCCTGGACTCTGAACAATCCTATCCCCTGCTGAGGGCAGCATATAAATTGCATTTAATGGTAGACTCCTTACTGTCTGAGGATGTCCAAGCTATAAGTGATTTCATTGCTTCTGTGGGTCCTCTGGTGACTGAAGAGTCCGAGGCTGGATTTACATACTGCCTTCAGCATAACAGAACATTCCAAAGAGCTTCACAAGAGTGTTATCAAACAACATTTTACACCGAACAAGCTTAAGGAGTTATTAGGACAGGAAGACATTGGTTTTAAGGATCATCTCAGAGGAGGGGAGACAGGCAGAAAAGTTCAGAGAGGGAATTCCAGAATTTAGGGCTCAGGCAGCTGAAGGCACATCCGTCAATGGTGAAATAATGAAAATTGAGATTTACAGGGAGATGGGAGTGTTACAGACAGGAAGGGGTTTAATTCTCCTCTCAACATCTGTTCGTAAACAGAAACTTGTTCTGATTTTGATTTCCCCCTTTATAAGTGGAGGTGTATTACCCAAACCCTTAATTTTGGTGCAATCCAATTTCTATTAATAGCCTCACAGCAAACTCGAGAGGGGGCAAAATTAGGTGGTTAATTTATTTGCACACACTCAAACATGTGAGGGCAGTGTCGCTATATAGCCCCTGGTGTATTCGTACTATAGAAGAGGGATAAAGAAAGACAGGGTTTACAGGGCAAAGACCACAGAGAAAAGAATTATCATTTCACGTGAGTCCAGAATCAAAGTCCAATGGTGTATTCTTTCACAGGGGTTGGCAGGCTGAAGACTGATGCTGGGTAATTCACTTTTCCGGTAGAGATGACTTCCACAATGGGATAGGCACGCGGAGGTAAATTAAGTCTTGGAGGTGCTGGTACAGAAGTTCAGAAGTTCCAGTAGAAACAATGTAGATGGGGCCAGGCATTTAAACCTGGATACAGTTCTGGTTCTGAGCTGCTGCTTGCTAGATGGAAGATGGCAGACCAAGCTTTGCAACTCTACAAGGCAATATTATTGGTTGCACCAGCTTGGGCAATGGTGGGAGGAGGAGGAGGAGGAGGAGGGGGATGGTCATGTGACTCCCACCTCTCCACTTTGGCTTTGACAAAGGATGTATATTCCTTAGTCTGCATTCTGGAGATTGCTAATGCTTCAACCAATAAGAATTTCAAAAGAGGTTTCTGGGTCCTTTGTTCTATCAAACTGGCAGTCTCCGTTGGCTGGGCCTGGCTTAAGAAATGTAAATGGCTTTTGTATAATTCCCTCGGAAGTTGGTCTTCTGCAACTCACTGGGTCGATAATGTCTCTTCAGAGATAACGAGGTGGCAGCTTCTCTGAATTTCAGAAAGTTCCTTTTGTTTGAATCATGGCCAGCCATGGCATCAGTCATTTTAAAGCCTTTGTCCAGTTTTTAAAATTTTATAAATTAGCCATGATGATATATATATATACTTTATAAAAATATAGCATGGGATCTTAGCCCCCTGACATCCCTCACCGTCTTGGGGGAAAAATTGAATTCTATTTCATTTTTGATGTGGTCTTTTGAAGGAAGAATAGGGAGTGAAGTAGGATTCATTCATTCTCTCATTCATGCTGACATGTCAGACACACAGCCCGCAGGGGCAATAGCAGCTCCCTGTTGCATTTTCCTTTTTTGAGGTTTAAACCCAGGACAGTGCATCAGCAAGGACGTTGTCTGGGTCTGGGATCTGGAAGGTTTAGCTGACTTGGCAGAATTCAAAATTCATCTGTATGGGGAAGTCTATTTGGGGCTAGAGTTCTAAGTTTCCTCTATTGGGGGATCAGGCGTAAGTAAAGCCATTGGTTTCAGAACTCTTGTTTAAATGTCCTCAAAAGGATCTGGGAGTTTTACAGGATAGTTAGCAATCAGGGGGAGAGCGATGGTCAAGCTGCTCTGGGCGATCCTCAGGATAATGGTGGACATCTCACTCTGCACAGTGCCAGGCAATCGGATACACTCGAGAGTTGACCTACATACCTTCTGCTTGTTGTCTTCACAAGGGACATGGAGAACAAATAGCCCATCACTCAGGGAGCTGACTGATATTCCTACACAGAAAATAAACAGGGATCAAACAGATTTAAAAACAGAGGGGGCACAGAACCATTCAGCCCATCATCCCAGTGTCAGTTCTTGCAAAAGTAATCCAAAACGAATCTCACTGCCCCGCTCTCTCTCCATAGTCTTTTGTCAAAGTTGCAATGTATCATTTTGCAATGACCATCTCCAACAAGAGAGAATCTAACCATCTCCCCATAACATTTAATGGCATTACTAAAGCTGAAATCTCCTCTATCTACATCCTGAGGGGTTACCATTGGCCAGAAACTAAACTGGACTAGCCTTATAAATACTGTGGCTACAGCAGCAGGTCAAAGTCTGGGAATTCTGCAGAGAGTAACTCACCTCCTGACTCCCCAAAGCCTGTCCACCATCTACAAGGCACAAGTCAGGAATGTGATGGAATACTCTCCACTTGCTTAGATGAGTTCAGCTCCAACAACACTCAGTGCAAGTGTCATGTCAGATATGTAAGCCACATGTTCTAAAGGCTAGCAGATCATATCAAACAGCATGTCTCTTCCACATCAATTGATGCGTTATCTATGGCAACGCATCTACCAGAGTTCATTTGCCAACCAATCAGCACTCCTTTCTCATACAGTATAAATTGTTGTTTTCCCCTATATTGGTATTCTTGCAAAGTGTCCTGATGAGTGCAAGATGAAAAGCCTGCTTGATTGGCACCCCATCCACTGTCTTAAACATTCTCTTCCGCTGTTCACAATGGGTAAGGTACAGACCGTATCCAACCAGCCCGTGCTCACAAAACTCAAAACACAGTGTCCAACATTAGATATGATTCCACGATTGGACAACATTTGCTAAATAATCTTCAGTGTGCTAAAAGTTATGCTAACAGCCAATTTAATATTGTCAGTCAAGCTCGAAGTGTGACACATTTGCACGTACTGGGAGCTACATATATTAATACACAGGGCCCTGTTTGCAGATAGAAAGAACATGTACACACATTGCACCTTCTTCAGCTAAACAAAATAATGACAGCTATTCACTGACTCATTCCTCAGGGCAATGCCTTGACCAATCAGGATCAAGCTGCTTGGTTTAAATTTGAAACAGCGCTTGGTATTTAACTGTCAGTCACCATCAATTGATACATTCTCTATGGCAATGCATCTACCAGAGTTCACTTGCCAACCAATCAGCACTCTCTTCTCATACAGTATAAGTTGTTGTTTTCCCCTATATTGGTATTCTTGCAAAGTGTCCTGATGAGTGCAAGATGAAAAGCTTCGACATGTCTCTTATTTCAGCAATTCTCTAGAAGCTTTGCACCATCCAGGACAAAGCAGCCCGCTTGATTGGCAACCCATCCACTGCCTTAAACATTCACTCCCTCCACCACCTACACACAGTGGCAGCAGTTTGTACTAACTACAAGATACTGTGCAGCGACTCACCAAGGCTCCTTCGACAGCACCTTCCTTCTTATCACCTCAAAGGACAAGGGTAGTAGGCAAATGAGCCTGAATCTTTTGGTTGTCAGGCACATGCGAGCGGTGGGCCTGGGAGTGGGCGGGAAATGGGCCACTGACCGCCATTTCATGCTGACTGGCCAATTAATAGCCAGCCAGCGAGAGACGTGCTGAAATGCTCAGCGCTGCCAGGGTGGGGGCAGGAAGAAAGCAAGCTCCGACATAATTGAAGGAGCGGGTGAGCACTCCCAGCAAGCTCCCTGAAGGCAGACAGCTGCCGCAGGGAGCTGCAGACCTCCACAGAATAAAGGAAATAACAAAAATGCTGCAAATAGGTCCATACAGCACAATCAAGCACTTGAAAGCACACCTCATAAAAAACATCAGCCCCCAGATATCTCTCTTTATTTTATTTCCCCACAGATTTGATCCCGCCCTGGATTGAGGTTTCAGCAAAAACGGGAATGCTGCCTGGGAGGATGGCCTGTCTGCCAACTATAAATGTGGGGGCCACGAAAAATCACTGTTGGTGGCATCATTAATAGGAACACCACCACCTAAAAGAACCTCTCCATGCTGCCCGCCATCCTGACTTGGAAATATAATCACTGTTCCTTCACTGTCGCTGGGGCAAAATCCTGGAACTCCCTCCCTAACAGCACTGTGGGTGTACCTACACCACATGGACAGCAGCGGCTCAAGAAGGCAGCTCACCACCACCTTCTCAAGGGGCAATTAGGGATGGGCAATAGATGCTGGCCCAGCCAACGTCGCCCACATCCCGAGAATGAATAAAAAAACACTCCCAGGACAGGTATAGTACGGGGTTAGATATAGAGTAAAGCTCCCTCTACACTGTCCCCATCAAACACTCCCAGGACAGGTATAGTACGGGGTTAGATATAGAGTAAAGCTCCCTCTACACTGTCCCCATCAAACACTCCCAG
Organism: Isurus oxyrinchus; assembly: GCA_026770705.1. Taxonomy (NCBI): domain Eukaryota; kingdom Metazoa; phylum Chordata; class Chondrichthyes; order Lamniformes; family Lamnidae; genus Isurus; species Isurus oxyrinchus. Next base: position 140,369,659 of record JANJGN010000010.1, read on the forward strand.
GACAGGTACAGCACGGGGTTAGATACAGAGTAAAGCTCCATCTACACTGTCCCCATCAAACACTCCCAGGACAGGTACAGCACAGGGTTAGATACAGGGTAAAGCTCCATCTACACTGACCCCATCAAACAGTCCCAGGATTAGGTACAGCATGGGGCTAGATATAAAAGATGATTGTGCACCAGAATATTGGTCTAAATTCAGGGCAGTTTTAAAATGATAGGATCTAGAACAGATGCCCTAAAGTCATTTCATGTTATTTGTACATTGAATTTAAAAGAAGGAATTCAGCAATAACTCAGCACTGTGCAACATCTGGATAGATCCTCTGTAATAACTGAGTCCTATTTTAGGGTATGGATCTGAAGTCCAGCCACACCCATTCTTGAACGGTGATGGTCAATTAAAAAACTAACTGCAGGAGGAGGCTCCATAAATATCCCCATATTCAATGATCCTGAAGCCCAGTACATCAGTGCAAAAGACAAGGCTGAAGCATTGGAACCGCCTTCAGCCAAGTGGCTAGATATAAAAGATGATTGTGCACCAGAATATTGGTCTAAATTCAGGGCAGTTTTAAAATGATAGGATCTAGAACAGATGCCCTAAAGTCATTTCATGTTATTTGTACATTGAATTTAAAAGAAGGAATTCAGCAATAACTCTATCTCAGCTCCCTTCTGAGATCCCCAGCATCATAGATGACAGTCTTCAGCCAATTTGATTCACTGAATGCTGCAAAGGCTATGGCCCTGACAACATTCTGGCAATAGTACTGAAGGCTTGTTTTCCAGAACTAGCCTCGCCCCAAGCCCAGCTGTTCCAGTACAGCTACAACATTGACATCTACGTGGTAATGTGCTAAATTGCCGAGGTATGTCTTGTGCACAACAAAGACAAATCCAATCCGGCCAATTACCGCCCCATCAGCCTCCTCTTGATCATCAGCAAAGTGATGGGTGGTGTCGTCGACAGTGTTATTAAGCAGCACTAACTCAGCAATAACTTGCTCACTGACGCCCAGTTTGGACTCGGTCAAGGCCACTTGGTTCCTGACCTCATTACAGCCTTGGTCAAAACATGCACAAAAGAGCTGAACTCTCGAGGTGAGGTGAGAGTGACTGCCCTTGACATCAAGGAAGCACTTGACCGAGTGTAGCATCAAGGAGCCCAAGCAAAACAGGAGTCAAGGGGAATCATGGGATAACTCTCCGCTGATTGGAGTCATACCTAGCATAGAGGAAGATGGTCGTGGTGTTTGGGGGTCAATCAACTCAGTTCCAGGACATCACTGCAGGGGTTCCTCAGGGTAGTGGCCCCTGGCCCAACCATCTTCAGCTGCTTCATCGATGACCTTCCTTCCGTCATAAGGTCAGGAGTGGGGATGTTCGCTGATTGCACAATGTTCAGCACTGTTTGTGACTCCTCAGATACAGACACAGTCCATGTCCATATGTAGCAAGACCTGGACAATGTCCAGGCTTGGGCTGACAAGTGGCAAGTAGCATTCATGCCACACAAGTGCCAGGCAATGACCATCTCCAACAAAAAGAATCTAACCATTGCTCCTTGACATTCAATGGCATTACCCTCGCTGAATCTCCCACTATCAAAATCCAATGACCAAAAACTGAATTGGACTAGCCATATAAATACTGTGGCTACAAGAGCAGGTCAGAGGCTAGGAATCCTCCTGACTCCCCAAAGCCTGCCCACCATCTACAAAGCACAAGTCAGGGGTGTGAAGGAATACTCCCCATTTGCCTGGAATAGTGCAGCTCCAACAACACTCAAGAAGCTTGACACCATCCAGGACAAAGCAGTCCGCTTGATTGGCACCATATCCACAAACATTCACTCCCTCCACCACCGATGCACAGTAGCAGCAGTGTGTACCATCTACACAATGCACTGGAGGAATTCACCAAGGCTCCTCAGACAGCATCTTTCAAACCCACGACTGCTACCATCTAGAAAGACAAAGGCAGCAGACATATGGGAACACCACCACCTGGAAGTTCCCCTCCAAGTCACTCACCACCCTGACTTGGGAATATGTCGCCGTTCCTTCACTGTCGCTGGATCAAAATCCTGAACTCCCTCCCTAACAGCACTGTAGGTGTAGCTACAACACATGGGCTGTAGCTGTTCAAGAAGGCAGCTCATCACCACCTTCTCAAGGGCAATTAGGGATGGGAACAAATGCTGGCCTTGTCCATGATGTCCACATCCCAAGAAAGAATTAAAACCATTATTCACTCGGATATATGTTTAGTCTAAAGGATGGAAGGTAGTGCTGATACATCCAATCTCAATTAAGTTTAACAGCGTGGTATTTCTTTTTTTTTCTACAATGTTCCCAATCCTCAGTTTGGCCTATTTCCTCCTTCTCCTGTCCTGAATCAGGCTGAGGTAAATGTTACAGATAACAGCTACCTTCCACCCTTCATGTGTGTTGGAGGCTCATCCACTCAGGACCTCACTGTTGAGCTTGATCCAGATACAAACAAACCAGATGCATGAAAAAAAATCAAAGGAAGCCCCTTCTCTTCTCCCTCCTTTCTATCAACTGCACTCTCCCTCTCCATCATCTCTCTCTCCACCCCTCCAAATCCTCTCTTTCCCCCCACCACCTGCCAATTCAGCTCTCTCCCTCCAACTCACTTCTCCACCAGGCCCTCCCCCAGCCTACCGTTCAGGTTGGTGTAATCAATCTTCTGTTTGAGTTTGGCTTCTTCCACAATGAAGGCACTGTCTGCAGTGATCAGCAGTTGCCGTGCTCTCGGCCTGTAGCCGTTCCGATCGTACTTAGTCACCGCCACAGCGTACTGCAAGAAACAAACTAGGAGTTACTGCCAAAGAGAGCGCGCGGTCACTGTCAAATCACAGACCAGCTGCCCTGAAGCAGAGTCCATAATCGCACAAGAAAAACATCAATATCATTCACTCAAAGAAACTCCTACATGGTATCTGTGTCACTTTTCCCTCCCACTCTTCCAACTCCAATTTCCTGTCCCTGACCCCACCACCCCCTGTTTGGAAAACAATAGTCATCATGGTGTCTCCTCAACTAACTCAGACATTCAGACTGCGAAGCAGACGCCCCTACCCTCTATCTTTCACGATGCATTCATAGAATCTTACAGCACAGGAAGAGGTTATTCGGTCCATCACATTGCCGTTGGCTCTTTGCCTAATTAGGCCCACTCCCCTGCCCTTTTCCCATAGCCCTACAAATTTTCCTTTTCATGTTATTTGTACAATTCTCTTTTGTAAATTAGTTTTGAAACTACTTCCATCCCTAATTCAGCACATTCCAGATTGTTAAAACTTGCAATCTTGGTGCAACAGGATCTTTCCTTCCTTTGTGCCAACTGTAGCTGAGTGAGTAGGACTTGGAGTAAATTCTGGGTTCAAATCTCCCTCTAGAACGTGAGTACAAATATCAAGGTTTATATTCCATTACAGTACTGAGGGGGTGCTGCATTGTTGGGGGTGCTGGGTTTAACAGAGTCCCTGTCTGCTCTCTCAGCTGGGTATAAAAGATCCCATGGCACAATTTTGAAGAGGAGCAGGGGATTCTCCACGGTATCCTGGCCAATATTAATGCCTCAATCAACATCATTAAAAACAGATCATCTGATCATTATCACATTGCTGTTTGTGGGATCTGTGTGCAGGCTGGCTGCCTCATTTCCTACATTACAGTGATTGCACTTTAAAAGTACTTAATTTACTATAACGCATTTTGAGACATCCGGTATTTGTGAAAGGTGCCATATAAATATATGTCTCGTTTTGACCTAACTCAGTTTCTCTTCTCCCAGTGCTCCTGCAGAACAATGGCCATTAGACTGTTTCTTAATGATGATTAACCAGATTTGGGAACAGGAAAAGACCATTCAGCCCCTCAAGTCTGTTCCTATTAGATCGTGGTTGATTTGCATCTCAACCCAATTTCCCACGATGGCTCCATATTTCTTAAAGCTCTTACTGAACAAAGAACTATCAATCTCAGTTTTGAAAGCCCCCGCCCCCGGAGCATTGGGCATGTTTTCAAGATTTCCATCATCCTTTTATGTGAAGAAATGCTTCCTGATTTCCATGACAAAGTCTCTAACAGACACACTGCACTGATTACGAACTAGAAGCAAAATAGGCCATTCGGCCCTTCGAGCCTGCTCCACCATTCAGTAAGATCATGGCTGATTTGATTGTAACCTCCCACCTACCTCCAATAACCTTTCACCCCCTTGTTAATCAAGAATCTATTTAGCTCTGCCTTAAAAATATTCAAAGACTCTGCTTCCACTACAATTTGAGGAAGAGTTCCAAAGACTCATGACCCTCAGAAAAAATTTCTCCACATTTCTGTCTTAAATGGATGACCCCCTATTTTTAAAGTGACCCCTAGTTCTAGATTCTTCCACAAGAGGAAACATCCTCTCCACATCCACCCTGTCAAGACTCCTCAGGATTTTAAAGTCTTCGATCAAATCACCTCTCACTCTTCTAAACTCCAGTGGATACAAGCCTAACCTGTCCAACCTTTCCTCATAAGACAACCCACCCATCCCTGGTATTAGTCTAGTAAACCTCCTTTGAACTGCTTCTAATGCATTTGCATCTTTCCTTAAATAAACAGACCAATATTCTCCATCGTACTCCAGATGGGGTGTCACCAGTGCCCTGTTTAACTGAAGTATAACCTCCCTATTTATATATTCAACTCGGAGTTTATCAAATAGAAGTTGTTACTGTAACAGCAGAAACTTCCCCCACTGATTGGCTATTAAAACTTCATTTCTATGAGTTTAGTGCTTTTCCTCAAGCCTCTGCTCTACTGTTTAATTAAGGATTAGATGTCAGACAGTTCACACAGCCCAGCTTTGATGGTGGCCAATTGGTGAACATTTACCTTGATTTTATCACTTTCTATAAGTTGCAACACTTTGGCGTTGATCTCCTCTGTTGCTGAAAGAGAAACAAAGCGTTTTGATAATGGAAACCATCCCCTCACAGCCCCGGCCACAGCCCCCGCGCCCTAGAGGCCCCACCTCCCTCGCAGCCCCGCCCCAGTCCCCTCACGGCCCCGTCCCAGCCCTCTCGCGGCCTGGCCCGGCCCCTCCCCTCCCCAGCCCCCTCACAGCCCTGTCCAGCCCCCTCGCGGCCCCGTCCCAGTCCCGCCCCTGCGCCCTCACGGCTTGGCCTGGCCCCTCCCCAGCCCCCTCGCAGCCCCACCCAGCGCCCTCGCGGCCCCATCCCAGTCCCGCCCCTGCCCCCTCGCGGCCCCTCCCAAGCGCCCTCAGTGATGCTGTAACTTACCAATCCTGGAGTTGACAAAGAGTTTGGGAACACTTTGGGGATAATTATCCTTTTTATCCTTGAACACTTCACTTGCCACAACTTTCTGCTCCAGCTGGTTAAAGAGAGAGAGGGAGAGTGAGAGGGAGAGGCAGATTGCTCAGCTAAAGATCAGGACATAAATCGAAGAAAGTTAATCAAAACCGTTTATTTTTAAATGGCATCACTCCTGGAGAAATGAAGGATTCAATAGGGTAGATAGAGAGAAACTACTTCCTCTGGTGGGGGAGTCCAGAACAAGGAATCACAAATTTAAAATTAGAGCTGGGCTGTTCAGGGTGATGTCAGGAAGCACTTCTTCACACAAAGATAGTAGAAATCGGAACACTCTCCCCCAAAAAAACTGTGGATGCTGGGAGTCAATTGGAAATTACAAAATTGAGATCGATTAGATTTTTGTTAAGCAAGGATATTAAGGGATATTAAGGGGTATACCAAGATGTGTAAATAGAGTTAAGGTATGGAAGAGCCATACTTAACTGAATGGGAGATTAGGCTTGAGGGGCTGAATGGTCTCCCCCTGCCCAAGGATTCTCTTTGCTCACTGTCTGCTCCCACTGCTGCTTTGTGATTGACCACAAGTTGGCATATGTGAGCAGCCTTGATGCTTTGCCATTCTCCTAACCTGTGCAATGTATGTGGAATATGGTCGATTGGGGGTTATGCCACTGGATTAATAACCCAGATTTCAAATCCCACCAGAGTAGGTTCGAGATGCTGAACGGCTGCCTCCTATTTCTAAAAAACTTTGGAAATAAAAGCTGGTACCAGTAAAAGTAAAATCAGTAAAACAAAGCTGTCAGATAGCTGTAAAAACCTAATTGGCTCATTAATGTCCTTTTAAGGAAGGAAACCTGCTTATCTTACCTGGTCTGGGCATATGCCTGACATCAGTTTCACACCAATGAGGTTGACTTTTAACTGCCCTATGAAATCACTCAGTTGTTCCTTCTCAGTGCAAATTGGGGTGGGCAATCAACTTGGGCCTTGCCAGTGATGCCCACCTCCCGGGAACAGCTCAGAAACCAGAGGCAGCTTCGTGTTTGAGAATTCTGATTTAACTTTGTAAGGCACAAGTCAGTAAGAGCACTCACTGCACTCACACAGAATAATTCCCCACCTGTTGCTTCCACTCGGGAGTAATCCTCTTGCAGTAAGTCTGCACCATGTTCTGCATATTCAGATCTCTCAGCAGCTCTGAGGCCTGGAATACAACACAGGAACACATAGTTAAGGAAGGCTTACACAACCTCCGTACGTCTCAAAGTGCTTTACAGTCAATGAAGTACTTTTGAAAGGTGGTCACTGCTGTAAGGTTAGTGTTTAAGAAATCCCTGTACTTTTTACTAAAGGTGACAGTTTAGTAACTGTCCCACCAGGACCATTCAGACCCCGAGGCTGTGCTCAGCCCCACTGCTAGCATCTCCCCGACACAGGAAACTGACTGACCCTCTTCCAATTAGGAAATTAGCACAATTAGCACAGATCGAAAGGGCTCGGTGGATTGGGGGAGGCATAAAATAAAGTGTAATAAATCTAGTTCCCCCCAGAACTACTGGGGTCAACTGAAAATTTCAAAACTGAAATTGATAAGTTTGAGGAAGGTATTAAGGACAACAGAACTAAGGTGGATAGATGGAGAAGATACAGATCAGCTGTGATCTAACTGGCCGGTAGAACAGGCTCAAGGGGCTGAATGGCCTTCTCTTATTCTCGTGTATGTTGTGGTCCAATCATAATCAAGGTTTGAAACATGTGACTTCTTGCTGCCTTACCTCGGAGAGTGCTGGGGGGGGCACAGGCCAGGATTTATCCAGAACATTCTTTGGCAGATTGCGTTTGAGCTTCATCAGGAAGGAGTATCTGACATAATCCAAGAAGTACTCATTTTCTGGACAGCGCGGTTTGTGTCTATAAATGAACCCCTTGATAAATCTGACGGGGAAGACGAGAGAAACACAATCTCATTAAATTATTAAAGACAGTACGATAAGCTGGAGAGGGAAAGGGTGAGAGAGCTGGAAAGCACGGCCATTAGAAGCTTGGCTGAACGCAGGATGTTCGGTGGTGCCAGTTTAAAGAATGTAGGGACCTATTCCACCTCCTGGGTGACCTTCCCCTCACGTCCCAAACTATTACATGTAACTGTGGAGTCCAATTGTGCAAATAGGCTCTTAGTATGTTTGCACAAAGCATCAATAAATCAGACCACAATGTTAAATGCGAGAAGTTTCAATCAGTTGGTTGGGTGCATTTGCCTTGTGTAATAGGGAGCATTAAGGGGACCCAGTCAGTCACCCATAACTCCCCTCCCTCAAGTCTGCCCCGTCCCTGCTCCCACACCTTGGGACCACCATCATAATCACCACACCCCCAGCCTGCTCCTGTACCCTCCTTCCCCAGCCCAGGACGCCCATCACAGTCACCACCACTCCAGCCTGTCCCTGGACCCTCTTCCCCCAGCCCAGGACCCCCTTCACAGCTACCACCCTTCCCAACCTGTGCCCAGACCTTCCTCCCCACCCCAGAACTGCTAGTCACCACCCCCCAGCCCACCCTGGACCCTCCTCCCCCATCCTGGTACCCAGTGTTAATTGGTTCTTGTTGACCGCTCACTGCCAGGTGACATGTGATGCAGACCCCACACTCTATTCATTTCAGTGATCCTCTATTCACTTTGCTGGCCATTTCTGGAGTGTGATGCTGTTTTCTGTCTCCTGGGATTTTCTGATGTTTTCCTCTCAATGGAAAGAGCCTAAAGTCAGGTCAGAACCAATCAGCAAATAAACACACCCTTCAACCAGAAACTTAAGGCAGTGTACCAATCACACACAGGGAGGCCGGATTAGTGGAGGTGGAGTACACAGACTTGGAGTTGTCTATGGTTTTATAGCAGAATTTCCAACACAGAAACAGGCCATTCAGCCCAACTGATCCATGCTGGTGTTTATGCTCCACATGAACCTCTGCCCACCCTCCATCTCACTCTACCAGCTTATCCTTCTATTCTTTTCTCCCTCGTGTGTTTAACCAGCTTCCCCTTAAATGTATCTATACTATTCACCTCAACCACTCCCTGTGGTATGAGTTCCACATTCTCCCCACTCTCTGGGTAAATAATTTTCTCCTGAATTCACGATGGGACTTATTAGTGACCACTTTATATTGATGGCTCCTGGCTCACAGCTCTTATTTCAGAAGTATATATTCTGGCTGTGTTCTGGAATGTTCTTTGGGTTCAGGCCCCACCAACATATGCACACAGACTCGAACACCTATTGTCTAACATCTTACGCTGGGAGTTGATTCGCTGTGAGCTGTTTCTCACACCTCTCCCCTGTCCAGGCAGACAGGTCGCTTACCTGCGGATGGTGAGAGCAGCATTTTTCCGGCGAGTGGCTATTCTGCGGCCTAGTTCCCCTCTCCACCATGACTGTATCGTGATTGCTTCAGAAATGCAAAGATCAAAACTCCGAGTCAGAGAGGTAAACCAGAGAGCCTCATTGCATTGTTCCATCCCATACATACTGATCCAGAGCACCGAGCAAAATATTTACATTCATTTTTAGAATCTGCACACTCCCGGTTTAAAACCAAGAAAATACAACAGGAATCATCTTAATCCCATCCGTTAATGTGTTTGACACACTCACTCGCTCTGGGTCTTTTTTGTTTGTTTCTTTTTTGTTTACACACTCACTGAAGGGTTTTTATACGCTTGCTCGCTCGGAGGGGTTTTATACACACTCACTCGCTCTGAGGGGTTTTATACACACTCGCTCGGAGGGGTTTTATACACACTCACTCGCTCTGAGGGGTTTTATACACACTCACTCGCTCGCTCTGAGGGGTTTTATACACACTCACTCGCTCAGAGGGGTTTTATACACACTCACTCACCCTGAGAGGTTTTATACACACTCACTCGCTCAGAGGAGTTTTATACACACTCACTCGCTCGGAGGGGTTTTATACACACTCACTCGCTCGGAGGGGTTTTATACACACTCACTCGCTCTGAGGGGTTTTATACACACTCACTCGTTCAGAGAGGTTTTATACACACTCAGCTTCCCTGAGGGGTTTTATACACACTCACCTTCCCTGAGGGGTTTTATACACTCTCACTCGCTCTGAGGGATTTTATACACACTCACTCGCTCTGAGGGGTTTTATACACACTCACTCACCCTGAGGGGTTTTATACACACTCACTCACCCTGAGGGGTTTTATACACACTCACTCGCTCTGAGGGGTTTTATACACACTCACTCGCCCTGAGGGGTTTTATACACACTCACTCGCTCGGAGGGGTTTTATACACACTCACTCACCCTGAGGGGTTTTATACACACTCACTCACCCTGAGGGATTTTATACACACTCACTCGCCCTGAGGGATTTTATACACACTCACTCACCCTGAGGGCTTTTATACACACTCACTCACCCTGAGGGGTTTTATACACACTCACTCACTCTGAGGGGTTTTATACACACTCACTCACCCGGAGGAGTTTTATACACACTCACTCACTCTGAGGGGTTTTATACACATTCACTCGCTCTGAGGGGTTTTATACACACTCACTCACCCGGAGGGGTTTTATACACACTCACTTGCTCTGAGGGGTTTTATACACACTCACTCGCCCTGAGGGGTTTTATACATACTCACTCGCTCTGAGGGGTTTTAAACACACTCACCTTCCCTGAGGGGTTTTATACACACTCACTCACTCACTGAGGGGTTTTATACACCCTCACTCGTTCTGAGGGGTTTTATACACCCTCACTCGCTCTGAGGGGTTTTATACACACTCACTCGCTCAGAGGGGTTTTATACACACTCACTCGCTCTGAGGGGTTTTATACACACTACTCGTTCAGAGGGGTTTTATACACCCTCACTCGCTCAGAGGGGTTTTATACACACTCACTCACCCTGAGAGGTTTTATACACACTCACTCGCTCAGAGGGGTTTTATACACACTCACTCGTTCTGAGGGGTTTTATACACACTCACTCGCCCTGAGGGGTTTTATACACACTCACTCGCTCTGAGGGGTTTTATACACACTCACTCGCTCTGAGGGGTTTTATACACACTCACTCGCTCAGAGGGGTTTTATACACACTCACTCGCCCTGAGGGGTTTTATACACACTCACTCGCTCGGAGGGGTTTTATACACACTCACTCGCTCGGAGGGGTTTTATACACACTCACTCGCTCGGAGGGGTTTTATACACACTCACTCGCCCTGAGGGGTTTTATACACACTCACTCACCCTAAGAGGTTTTATACACACTCACTCGCTCTGAGGGGTTTTATACACACTCACTCGCCCTGAGGGGTTTTATACACACTCACTCACCCTGAGGGGTTTTATACACACTCACTCGCTCTGAGGGGTTTATACACACTCACTCGCTCAGAGGGGTTTTATACACACTCACTTGCTCAGAGGGGTTTTATACACACTCACTCGCTCGGTGGGGTTTTATACACACTCACTCGCTCTGAGAGGTTTTATACACACTCACTCGCTCTGAGGGGTTTTATACACACTCACTGCTCTGAGGGGTTTTATACACACTCACTCGCTCTGAGGGGTTTTATACACACTCACTCGCACGGAGGGGTTTTATACACACTCACTCGCTCTGAGGGGTTTATACACACTCACTCGCTCAGAGGGGTTTTATACACACTCACTCGCTCTGAGGGGTTTTATACACACTCACTCGCTCTGAGGGGTTTTATACACACTCACTCGCTCGGAGGGGTTTTATACACACTCACTCGCTCGGAGGGGTTTTATACACACTCACTCGCCCTGAGGGGTTTTATACACACTCACTCGCACGGAGGGGTTTTATACACACTCACTCACCCTGAGGGGTTTTATACACACTCACTCACCCTGAGAGGTTTTATACACACTCACTCGCTCTGAGGGGTTTTATACACACTCACTCGCCCTGAGAGGTTTTATACACACTCACTCACCCTGAGGGGTTTTATACACACTCACTCACCCTGAGGGGTTTATACACACTCACTCGCTCAGAGGGGTTTTATACACACTCACTCGCTCTGAGGGGTTTTATACACACTCACTCGCTCTGAGGGGTTTTATACACACTCACTCGCTCTGAGGGGTTTTATACACACTCACTCGCTCGCTCTGAGGGGTTTTATACACACTCACTCGCTCAGAGGGGTTTTATACACACTCACTCGCTCAGAGGGGTTTTATACACACTCACTCGCTCAGAGGGGTTTTATACACACTCACTCGCTCAGAGGGGTTTTATACACACTCACTCGCTCAGAGGGGTTTTATACACACTCACTCGCTCAGAGGGGTTTTATACACACTCACTCGCCCTGAGGGATTTTATACACACTCACTCGCCCTGAGGGATTTTATACACACTCACTCGCCCTGAGGGGTTTTATACACACTCACTCACTCTGAGGGATTTTATACACACTCACTCACCCTGAGGGGTTTTATACACACTCACTCACCCTGAGGGGTTTTATACACACTCACTCACCCTGAGGGGTTTTATACACACTCACTCACCCTGAGGGGTTTTATACACACTCACTCACCCTGAGGGGTTTTATACACACTCACTCACCCTGAGGGGTTTTATACACACTCACTCACTCTGAGGGATTTTATACACACTCACTCACTCTGAGGGGTTTTATACACACTCACTCACCCGGAGGAGTTTTATACACACTCACTCACTCTGAGGGGTTTTATACACATTCACTCGTTCAGAGGGGTTTTATACACACTCACTCACCCGGAGGGGTTTTATACACACTCACTTGCTCTGAGGGGTTTTATACACACTCACTCGCTCTGAGGGGTTTTATACATACTCACTCGCTCTGAGGGGTTTTAAACACACTCACCTTCCCTGAGGGGTTTTATACACACTCACTCACTCACTGAGGGGTTTTATACACCCTCACTCGTTCTGAGGGGTTTTATACACACTCACTCACCCTGAGAGGTTTTATACACACTCACTCGCTCAGAGGGGTTTTATACACACTCACTCGTTCTGAGGGGTTTTATACACACTCACTCGCCCTGAGGGGTTTTATACACACTCACTCGCTCTGAGGGGTTTTATACACACTCACTCGCTCTGAGGGGTTTTATACACACTCACTCGCTCAGAGGGGTTTTATACACACTCACTCGCTCAGAGGGGTTTTATACACACTCACTCGCTCAGAGGGGTTTTATACACACTCACTCGCTCTGAGGGGTTTTATACACACTCACTCGCTCAGAGGGGTTTTATACACACTCACTCGCTCAGAGGGGTTTTATACACACTCACTCGCTCAGAGGGGTTTTATACACACTCACTCGCTGTGAGGGGTTTTATACACACTCACTCGCTGTGAGGGGTTTTATACACATTCACTCGCTCTGAGGGGCTTTATACACACTCACTCGCTCTGAGGGGTTTTATACACACTCACTCGCTCTGAGGGGTTTTATACACACTCACTCGCTCAGAGGGGTTTTATACACACTCACTCGCTCTGAGGGGTTTTATACACACTCACTCGCTCAGAGGGGTTTTATACACACTCACTCGCTCGGAGGGGTTTTATACACACTCACTCGCTCAGAGGGGTTTTATACACATTCACTCGCACGGAGGGGTTTTATACACACTCACTCGCTCTGAGGGGTTTTATACACACTCACTCGCTCTGAGGGGTTTTATACACACTCACTCGCTCTGAGGGGTTTTATACACACTCACTCGCTCTGAGGGGTTTTATACACACTCACTCGCTCGGAGGGGTTTTATACACACTCACTCGCTCTGAGGGGTTTATACACACTCACTCGCTCGGAGGGATTTTATACACACTCACTCGCCCTGAGAGGTTTTATACACACTCACTCGCTCTGAGGGGTTTATACACACTCACTCGCTCTGAGGGGTTTTATACACACTCACTCACCCTGAGGGGTTTTATACACACTCACTCGCTCAGAGGGGTTTTATACACACTCACTCTGAGGGCTTTTATACACACTCACTCGCTCAGAGGGGTTTTATACACACTCACTCGCTCAGAGGGGTTTTATACGCACTCACTCGCTCAGAGGGGTTTTATACACACTCACTCTGAGGGATTTTATACACACTCACTCGCTCTGAGGGGTTTTATACACACTCACTCACCCGGAGGGGTTTTATACACACTCACTCGCTCTGAGGGGTTTTATACACACTCACTCACCCTGAGGGGATTTATACACCCTCACTCGCCCTGAGGGGTTTTATACACACTCACTCGCTCAGAGGGGTTTTATACACACTCACTCGCCCTGAGGGTTTTATACACACTCGCTCTGAGGGGTTTTATACACACTCACTCGTTCTGAGGGGTTTTATACACACTCACTCGTTCTGAGGGGTTTTATACACACTCACTCGTTCTGAGGGGTTTTATACACACTCACTCGCTCTGAGGTGTTTTATACACACTCACTCGCTCTGAGGGATTTTATACACACTCACTCACCCTGAGGGATTTTATACACACTCACTCACCCTGAGGGATTTTATACACACTCACTCACCCTGAGGGATTTTATACACACTCACTCACCCTGAGGGGTTTTATACACACTCACTCACCCTGAGGGGTTTTATACACACTCACTCACCCTGAGGGATTTTATACACACTCACTCACCCTGAGGGATTTTATACACACTCACTCGTTCTGAGGGGTTTTATACACACTCACTCGCTCTGAGGGGTTTTAAACACACTCACCTTCCCTGAGGGGTTTTATACACACTCACTCACTCACTGAGGGGTTTTATACACACTCACTCGCTCTGAGGGGTTTTATACACCCTCACTCGCTCAGAGGGGTTTTATACACACTCACTCGCTCTGAGGGGTTTTATACACACTCACTCGCTCAGAGGGGTTTTATACACACACAGTCGCTCTGAGGGGTTTTATACACACTCACTCGCTCTGAGGGATTTTATACACCCTCACTCGCTCTGAGGGGTTTTATACACCCTCACTCGCTCTGAGGGGTTTTATACACCCTCACCTTCCCTGATGGGTTTTATACAGCCTCACTCGCTCTGAGGGGCTTTATACACCCTCACCTTCCCTGATGGGTTTTATACATACTCACTCGCTCTGAGGGGTTTTATACACACTCACTCGCCCTGAGGGATTTTATACACACTCACTCGCCCTGAGGGGTTTTATACACACTCACTCGCCCTGAGGGATTTTATACACACTCACTCACTCTGAGGGGTTTTATACACACTCACTCGCTCTGGACAGTTTTTACACACTTGTTTTAAGGGATTTTGCATACGCTCTGGGGCATTTTACATGCTCACGTTCTGGGTTTTTTTCATACACTCACTGGCACTGGAGGGTTTTACACACTCAGACATTTACACACACACACAGAGGAGTTTATGCAGAAGATCCTGGAGGCTCTGAAGATATATTGCTCAGCTCGGTTCCTAAGTTTAATTAATAAATAGATATTCAGCGTTTACCTGATGATCGTTGCTTCTGGTACTTCTGTCGTTGATGGAATCCTCGCCACTCTGCCTGAATCTTAGTGACTGGGGAAAGAAAGGAATTCAATAAATGGATCAGAATCCCTCAGATCAATCTCCAATAACAGCATCAGTTCAGGATAAACAGAGATCCCAAGGATGGAATCATTTCTAAGTCACGACAGGATGCTCAGCTGAATCAGTAAATTCCAGTAAATACTGGAGCAGCATCCACAACACAAAGCAGTGCAATCAAACTGTGCATTTAAAATATTCAGCTGCCAGTTCAAATCCTGCCTCCGCCTTGCACCTCCCTATCTTTGTAACCCCAGTGGAACACTTACCAATCGTGTGTTTCTGCAGCTCAAATGCATCTTCAGTGGCAAACAGGGTCTTCGGGAAACGGATAAAAATCTTCGTCCTTAACAGCAGATTAAAAGAAATAAAGTAAAGAGCGCATTGTTGGGGGATGGGTCAGAAATCAAAATCTTGGTGGTATGCCAGCTGGCAAACATGGCCCACCCCATCTGGCCGCACATCTGCCCCACCCACCAACACGCTCGGCCTCCTTGCCGAAACACAACACGCCATGAGAAATTAGCTTGGGATCAAAGGCCTGCTTTTGACAGCATGCCCGATCTCAGGGATACAGCAGTGACAGATACCATTCCGTCCAGTGTTTGTCTGCAAGGGTTGGTGAACAGCCACAATTCACACACAAACGCATAGTTTCAGTTCCTGTTCTTGCCGTAACAGGAGCTGGCAATTTTATTTTCTTCCAAATCATTCCTTCTGCTCTCTCTGGGGGTTCAGATGCTGAAGGTGCTGACTCTCACTGGGGGACAGTTCCTGAAAGTGCTGACTCTCACTGGGGCACAGTTCCTGAAGGTGCTCACTCTCACTGGGGGACAGTTCCTGAAGGTGCTGACTCTCACTGGGAGACAGTTCCTGAAGGCGCTGGCTCTCACTGCGAGACAGATCCTGAAGGTGCTGGCTCTCACTGGGAGACAGATCCTGAAGGTGCTGACTCTCACTGGGGTTCAGTTGCTGAAGGTGCTGACCCTCACTGGGGGACAGTCCCTGAAGATGCTGACTCTCACTGGGGTTCAGTTGCTGAAGGTGCTGACTCTCACTGGGGGACAGTTCCTGAAGGTGCTGACTCTCACTGGGGGACAGTTCCTGAAGGTGCTGACTCTCACTGGGGGACAGTTGCTGAAGGCGCTGGCTCTCACTGGGGGACAGTTCCTGAAGGTGCTGACTCTCACTGGGGGACAGTTCCTGAAGGTGCTGACTCTCACTGGGGGACAGTTCCTGAAGGTGCTGAATCTCACTGGGGGACAGTTCCTGAAGGTGCTGAATCTCACTGGGGGACAGTTCCTGAAGGTGCTGACTCTCACTGGGGGACAGTTCCTGAAGGTGCTGAATCTCACGGGGGGACAGTTCCTGAAGGTGCTGACTCTCACTGGGGGACAGTTCCTGAAGGTGCTGACTCTCACTGGGGGACTGTTCCTGAAGGTGCTGACTCTCACTGGGGGACAGACCCTGAAGGTGCTGACTCTCACTGGGGGACAGTCCCTGAAGGTGCTGACTCTCACTGGGGGACAGTCCCTGAAGGTGCTGACTCTCACTGGGGGACAGTCCCTGAAGGTGCTGACTCTCACTGGGGGACAGTCCCTAAAGGTGCTGACTCTCACTGGGGAACAGTCCCTGAAGGTTATGACTCTCACTGGGGGACAGACCCTGAAGGTGCTGACTCTCACTGGGGGACAGTTCCTGAAGGTGCTGACTCTCACTGGAGACAGTTCCTGAAGGTGCTGACTCTCACTGGGGAACAGACCCTGAAGGTGCTGACTCTCACTGGGGGACAGTTCCTGAAGGTGCTGACTCTCACTGGTGGACAGTTCCTGAAGGTGCTGAATCTCACTGGGGGACAGTTCCTGAAGGCGCTGGCTCTCACTGGGGGACAGTTCCTGAAGGTGCTGGCTCTCTCTGGGGGACAGTTCCTGAAGGTGCTGACTCTCACTGGGGGACAGTTCCTGAAGGTGCTGACTCTCACTGGGGGACAGTTCCTTAAGGTGCTGACTCTCACTGGGGGACAGTTCCTTAAGGTGCTGACTCTCACTGGGGGACAGTTCCTGAAGGTGCTCACTCTCACTGGGGGACAGTTCCTGAAGGTGCTGACTCTCACTGGGGGACAGTTCCTGAAGGTGCTCACTCTCACTGGGGGACAGTTCCTGAAGGTGCTGACTCTCACTGGGGGACAGTTCCTGAAGGTGCTCACTCTCACTGGGGGACAGTTCCTGAAGGTGCTCACTCTCACTGGGGGACAGTTCCTGAAGGTGCTGACTCTCTCTGGGGGACAGTTCCTGAAGGTGCTGACTCTCACTGGGGTTCAATTCCTGAATGTGCTGACTCTCACTGGGGGACAGACCCTGAAGGTGCTGACTCTCACTGGGGGACAGACCCTGAAGGTGCTGACTCTCACTGGGGGACAGTTCCTGAAGTTGCTGACTCTCACTGGGTGACAGTTCCTGAAGGTGCTGACTCTCACTGGGGGACAGTTCCTGAAGGTGCTGACTCTCACTGGGGAGACTGTTCCTATGGGGGTTGACTCTCACTGGGGATGGGTTCCCCAGGCACAAAGTGGTCTCTTCACCCACTGTAACATTGGCGAAGTTAAGCTTTGTTTGTACTGTTCTTGCTCTGCAGTTGGGACTCACAGATGTAACGTACCTGCCCAGTTTGTGATCTTCCGGCTTGTATCCAAGATGTCGTACCAGAGTTGCCACCCCTTCGGAAGGCCGGCCTTTCCAATTGGGCCACGTTTCCGGACAAAGTGATTTGTACCTAGGGAAAGAAACAAGTGTCCAAAGTGTTACTGGAAAAAATAAACGTTTCCAGAGCCGCACCATCCAAACCAGGACAACTCCATGTAATGTCACCAATCTGGATCACTCCTACTGTAAATTTCTCACAATCTATGAAACTGTAAATCAGAATTGGAACTGTTTGTAAACAGAATAAAGCTCCTCTACACTGTCCCCTTCAAACTCTCCCAGGACAGGTACAGCACAGGGTTAGATACCGAGTAAAGCTCTCTCTACACTGTCCCCATCAAACATTTCCAGGACAGGTACTGCACGGGGTTAGATACAGAGTAAAGCTCCCTCTACACTGACCCATCAAACACTCCCAGAACAGGTACTGCACGGGGTTAGATACAGAGTAAAGCTCTCTCTACACTGTCCCCATCAAACATTTCCAGGACAGGTACTGCACGGGGTTAGATACAGAGTAAAGCTCCCTCTACACTGTCCCCATCAAACACTCCCAGGACAGGTACAGCACGGGGTTAGATACGGAGTAGAGCTTATTCCATACTACAATAATAACCAATATTTGCCCATATTTTAAAGTTCAAATATTTTCGGTTGCTAAATCATCTTTTCCTTGTGAAGGAAATAATTTCTATATTCCAGCCACACCCACCTCTGCAGGAAGATTTCAAATTTCCTCCGGTATGCGAATCCAGCTCTCCGAACTCGCAGATTCTCCATTAGACCCAGGTACTTCACCTGATGCCTGATCAGAACTTCATCAAATCTTCCTGGACAGTGAGGGAAAAACTCAATTGTTATCACAAGGGAATGGAGTAAATTCACAGTAAACTCAGAGACATGCATCAGAGTCTGCAAACCTCCTATTTTCATTATCTTCGACGTTAACCTTTTTTAAAATCGGCATATTACATTCTAGAGATTTGGCTGACGGTATCAGGGTGGCAGTTATTGCTGTTTCCTATTTGGGAGAAGAGGAGGGGAGGGGGAAGGGGAGGAAAGAGGAAGGGAGAGGGGAAAGAGAAAGAGGGCGTAGAAAGGAAAGGGAAGAGGAGGAGGTACCTGACTGCTTCGCATCGTTGGGCTTTATACAACGGACATATGATGGCTCTTTCGACATTAGGATCTCCATGAGTTTAGCCAGGCTGTTCTTAAATTGTGTTGCTGCCTGCATCGAGAGAGAGAGGGAGAGAGAGAGAGAGAGAAGAAAAAAAGTCAATCAAGTAACCTCAAATGCTGTCGGCATTGTGGAAATCTCCTTGGTGAGGACTTGCTCTTCATCATGGATATTGGGAAATGGCTGATTATCGGAGACAAAGAAACAGTTATTTAAATCATGATGCAGGAATGAATTAGTGAACATTTAGGATCCAGCACTTGAATAATTGGAGACATGACGATGTTGTCATTTTAGCTTGGGAGGGGCAAGTGAGTTTATACCTCTGGTTCCCAAATCTTTCCACAGGTCTGGGCCAGTTGTAGATTGATTGCTAGAGATTAATCACTGTGATTGGTCAATAGCTCTAACATTGTATCACCCAACTACCTGATGGGAGAAGGTAAACTCGAATCAGCCTTACCTGGCCTTACTTAATCTATATATAATAGATATAGAAAGATTGTATGGAAGTGGGGACAGGCTTTATCCATGCCATTCTCAGTCAACAGCCTTATTCATCCCCCACCTATTTCAGAATGTGCCAGAAAGCAGAGATGCCACTCCAGCCCAACCTCCATTCTGGTCAATCGTGAGAAGCGCTTATTGGCTGGGCAGGAGATACCCACACTCCCTGTAACTGGGCAAGGCCAACACTCACCCAGCTCTGCCCCGCGTGGAGACAGCAGCATTCTGAATGCAGCCATCCAGAATGAGGGTTAAGAGGCTGCTGTTGGAACCATAAATGCTTTCACTGGCACAAGGGGTTGGAGAAGGCTGAACCCTTAACAGGGGCTGACTCTGGAGAAGGAGCAAGATGGAGACTATACAACAGCAGCATTCAGAGGTGGAGGAGCAAAGGGGGTAACCCCAAGGACTGAACATCAGCACCTTGGATAGTTAGGGAGCGAATTGTGTTGGGTTGGCAGGAAGTTGGGTTGGGTAGTGGGGTGGTTGGGGGTGTTGAGGGGAACTCACCCTCGAGGGTTACTGTCCTTTGGCCCCTTACCGTTTCTGGTCTCTTCTTGTCATCCAATTCCCCTCGCTCAAAGCACTGGTTCAGGATCCCGTTCCCAGACTCGCATATTGCCTGTAAAGGACAACAAAATGAGCCAATGGGAATGATACTGGGCAGAGACAGGCCAGTCACTCAATGTCTGTACTCAATCACCCAGCGAGGATTTAAGAAGGAGTCTTTCTCTGGATCATTAGTGCTGGCCTCTAGAACACCTTTCAGTTACCAGTGACGGGATGTGGTAAACACAGCAAAGAGGAAAAGGAAAAATATAACATTGATAGAATTGAGCTTTAATCTGACCTGAACCGCACATTTACCTCATGGTATATTTTAGACCACAACCAGCACTTGCTATCCCCCAGACTCAACTCAATAAGGTTTCTGTGAAGTTGGGTCACTAGACATTTTCTCATTTCTTAATTGAATTGAACGAGAACATTTCGATTCACTACTTTTTTTCCAAACTCACCTCTTTTAGATTCCTGAAGAGCAGATCATTGTTCTTGTCCAGGAATCCTGCAGAAGAAATTTCAACTTAAATGGATTCCACACAAAGTTGAAGGAATGTGGAGTGTGCGAGTTGGTGTTGTGCCTACCTGTCACATTGTAATTCACCTCCCCAGCGTAATGCAAAAGCCTGAACTCCTCTCTCACCAGCGTCTTGCGGGTTTTCTGATCCGCCAACTTGTGTCTAACAACAAAGGGAACAGTCAAAAGCCACAAAGATAGAGACACAGAGAGAGAGGAAAGGAGAGAGATAGAGAAAGAGATGGAGAGACACAGAACAAGGGGATTCAGGACAGAGACAGAAGGAGAGAGAGAGAAAAAGTGGAGTGGGAAAGAGTAAGGCGAGGCGAAGGGAAGAAAGCTAGAGAAAGAGAGGAATGGGGAGAGAAATAGACAGAAAGAGGGGAGAGAGAGAAAGAGAGAGGTAGAGATAGAGAAAGAAAGAAATATGAGCCAAAAGGAGTGAGAGAAGGAGAGATGTGGAAAGACAGGGAGTTGGGTTTTATTTTCTTGACCGACGAATGTAATTTGCGGGTTTCTGTTATGTCAGGCTCGATTATTTCAGAATTCATTTGCCAATTTCCCTGTTCCTCCTATCACTCTCCTGATTGACAAGGTGACATTTAGGTATCCATGTTGCATTCTCTATATGTATTTTGGATCATTCACTTTCCCAACCCCTTGTCAGGGAAATCCCAAGAGTGAAATTAACCCTTTCAGCCCCTGCTCATTTCTGTTTCCTCATTCACCTGTCTATTCAAACAGATTAAGCCCCACCTCCAGCTTGATGTGATTTGCTATCGGTGTTGGAGATGGGACTGAGGGAGAGTCAGTGAACTGGAGCAATGAGGGTGAGCAGGCCAGTGTGGTGATATATGTCGAAAGGGAGCAGTGACAGATATTAGGTTACTGATTGAGGATTAATGCTATTGCAGAAGTGACTTTGGGTTTCAGTTCCAAATCTCATTGGACTTCATTTGTTCCCAAGCACTTCATAAAAAGATTGGAGCTTCCATTCAATCTCAGAGCAGCCACTAATTGAGGGAAGGGTGGGAAGGAGGGAACCATTATAACACGGACAGAATGGAAGGTACTGAAGTGCAGAGTTAGAGGGAAACTGCTTACGTTACAAAATGAGGATGTTTCCCAACTGTCTCTTCCAGCTTCTCCAGGAAGGTTAAATCTGTCGCATCTCCAGGACGCAAACATTCTTCATCCTGCAACAAAGTTCACAGAGAAGATCAGTGATACCGTAAGGCTCCACAACAAAGGACATACACAGTAATGGAGGTGGGGAGAGCGTGCTCTGAAACGGAATTGGCTGTACAGTAATCCAGAAGAAAATGGCTTTTCCCCCCGTCATTTCATTTCAACACTTTTGATTATTGGTAATAAGAATATTGGAGATCGGGAAAGGGCCATTTGACTGATGGTCATCCAGTCAAGTAAGAAAGAGTCAGTTGCCTTCCTGATTGACTCGGAAGGCAGGACATTGAAAAGATGGGTGTCAACCGACCAATGGGGAGGGTGGGGTGGGATATTTGGAGGTCATAAGACCTCCAGGAATATGTCCAACCAGAGTTGGCAACCCACGGTATGATTGGGAGGGGCAGCCATTGACTTACTGAATCTTATTGGAATGGAATGGAATATCAAAGCAGACTTGAAGGGTTGAAAGGCCTACTCCTGCTCCGAAGTTCCTATGATACTGAGTGATGGGGGTGGTTAATACCAAGACCCAAAACTGTATTTAAAACTATAGACTAAATGCTCAACATCCTCACCAAGATGGAGATGATGCCCTTGTGCTTCTCCTCGACCAAGTCACAGATGATTTTGTTGTTAAAATACTGAACAGGCTCCCACTGGAAACACAGGAAAAGAAATTCAAATAGAAAAGGGACCAGGACTTCTCTCGACATCACAAACCAACAAAAACAAAGCCCAGGCTTACAATCCACAGGCTCTTAATATCCAACCTTACTAATGAGAAACTTCTTCATTTACAAACTTGTGCCTCCTTGTTCTGAGCTCTCCCCATCAGTGGAAGCAATTTCTATCTATCTTGTCCAATCCCTTTTTCATTTTAAACACCTTGATAAGATAACCCCTTAATCTTCTTAAACTCAAGGGAATACAAGCATAGTTTACGAAACCTGTCCTTAAAATATAACCCTTTCTCCCCCAGATCATGCGTTACTGATCCAAAGGCTCCTGTTTTTGGCCAGTTATCACTGATGATACCATACCGCGATTCCTTCGGCCTCATATTCCTCTTGCTCAGACTTCAGTGTCAGCTCAATGAATAGCTGCTGCAGTTTTTCATTGCAGTAGTTGATGCAGAACTGTTCAAAACTGTAGAGAGGAGACAGGTTTATTGAGCAAGGGGACACGCACTAGTGCAGCATTCAATCAACACACACAGTTTCACCCAACAACTCAACCGCTGCAGTCCATGTGGCGTAGGTACACCCACTGTGCTGTTAGGGAGGGAGTTCCAGGATTTTGACCCAGTGACAGTGAAGGAACGGTGATATATTTCCAAGTCAGGATGGTGAGTGGCTTGGAGGGGAACTTCCAGGTGGTGGTGTTCCCACGTATCTCCTTGGGTGTGCACCTGTCTTCCATGCTGCAAATGCACCCAAGCTCGCAAAGTCACCACTGCTTGATGAATGCCAATATACTCGGGAGATTTGCCTTTGAGAAGACAGTCACATTCATGATTTGTCCTTCTATATGCCCAGAATGCGCCACAAACAGTGAAGATGAAAGCAGTTAAGCTTCCTCATGTTTCACAGCCACATGAGGTCCTGAGAACACAGGCCTCTTAAATCAGCATCTTGAGAAACTAGTATGAGGAACCGAAGCTGCATTCATGGGCAACAGATAGCAATCTCTGAAGATGCTACTTAGGAACATAGGAACAGGAAAAGGCCATTCAGCCCCTCAAGGCTATCCCACCATTCAATTAGATTATGGCTGATCAGCACATCAACTCTATCTGCACACCTTAGTTCTATATCCCTTCATACACTTAGCCAACAAAAATCCTTCACCCTAAGTTTTGAAATTTTCAATTGACCCCCAGTATCCACAGCTTGTTGGGAGAGAGAATTCCAGATTTTCATTACCATTTCTGTGAAGAAATGGTTCTTGATTTCACTTTTAACTCCAACTGTAAAATTGTGCCCTTTATTCTGGGCTCCCCACCAGAGGAAATAGTTACTCCCTCTCTAACCAATTGAATCCATTTTTATCATTTTTATCACTTCAATTAGCTCAGCTCTTAATCTTCTTTATTCAAGGAAGTACAGAAACAAAACTAGTACATTCACCTGTCCTCATAATTTAACCCCTTTAGCCCTGGGATCACTCTGGTGAACATGTTCTGCACCCTCTCCAAGGCTGAGGTGAGCAGCGCAGAACTGAAGACAGTTACTCCAGAAAGGGTCTAACCAGAGCTTTATAACAAGTTACCTGTTGTGTTGGAATACCTCAAATCCATAAATATCCAGCAGCCCAATGACATTGGGTCTATTGCGATCAGAATATGTGGAATCCTGTGGGGCAAAGGGTACAGAAATCAGAATCCAATGTGCCAAATAAAGATTTACGCAGAAATCGGGCTGCAACAATTTCAGAATTAAATAATAGTTGAACAACCTGATATTCTTGGAGCTTTTATCACATGACCTCCCACTTAAAAAAATGCTGCCCCAACCACTGCTATGGTCACCAAACACACCGATCTCGGTGACAGTCCGCCCACACAGTTCCGCCATTGGTCACCAAACATGCCCATTGTTCTCAGGATACGTTCATTTCAGAGTTTGATAACAATTGAAGGTCAGTTCAGAATTGACCAGCTTGCTGTGGGGATGAGAGTCACATATAGGCCCAGGCGGTGTAAAGACAGCAGATTTCATTCTCTAAATGGCATTCATGAACCAGCTGAGTTCTTACGACAAACTGACAGCTTCAATGTCACTTTTAAGGGGACTAACTGTTTATTTCCAGAACTCAAGATTCTCAAGCTGCCCACTGTAATATCTGCAGTCACATTCTTGGGATTATTTGACCAGGAACATAATCCATCATACCACCCTATCCCTGGGCTGCTCACAGCTGTTTCCTGGCGATTAATCTTTAAATCAGGACAACCCTGGAGAACTGGTGATGCCAACTCAAGTCCCAGTTTGTACCCTGCGTTTGTTGGTCAGTCACAGTCAGTCCTGGGGCAGGGTTTTTCAGTCAGCGTGTGGGGGTGGGCCCAACACACCTGAGTGTAAAATGATGCGAGATGACGTTGGGAGTGCATCCCAAAGACATCGCAATGTTTCGCTGGCGGGCACACACTAGAGTCGGCTGCGTGCCCGCCGATATGTAAATGACCTAACGGCTGTTGGGCAGGCGAAACGGCCAAGCGACCTTCATGCTTTTTAGGAAACTTCATCCACAAGTGGGATGAGGTTTCCTAAAACTTTTATCAATTAAATTAAAAAATTCTCCTCAATATAGAAACATGTCACACGAGGGAACATGTTTAATTAAATTTTCTGTCCATTTATTTAATTATTTCAATATTAGTTCAATCTCCCTGAGGCAGCTGTGTGCCTCGGGGAGACTGAAGCGCTCTCCTCCCCCTGCCCGCACAGGTAACGCTGAGTGTTACGGCTTGTCTTACGCCTTAATTAGCCCGCCCATGTAAAACGGTGGGGCGAAGACCATCACAGGTGGTGATCAGCTCCGCAACTGCCCTCGCCCGCTCCTGCCGAGCTCGCCCATCAACTGAAAATTCCTGGCCCTGGTCACCTGTCTCACCATACCGCACAGCACAGGATTGGGAGCAACAGAAACAGATCTAAAGGCCCAACAAACAGTCACCGTCCCCAATAGAAGAGCAGGATTCCACATCACCATTACCCTGTGGGCTAGAGACTTGTTGATCTTGTGGACCAGCCAGGAGAAAGTGCGGCCATAGATAGCCTTTGCCAGAGCATCCCGTGCACAGGCTGCTTGCTCAACATTCAGGGGACTGATCAGCTACAAGAGAAAGATGAAAAAATAACAATCAGAATATTCATAGCGACAGGGATAGGCCATTCAACCCTTCAAGCCTGTTCCGTCATTCTACCCATATGAATCTCAACTCCATTCACCCACCTTGGCTTTACATCCCTTAATACTTTACCTAACAAAAATCCATCAATCTTAGTTTTGAAATTTTCAATTGTCCCCACTGCAGCATCTTTCTGGGGGAAGAGAGTTCCAGATCTCCACTTCCCTTTCTGCGAAGAAATGTTTCCTGATGTCACCTCGGACAGCCTGGCTCAAATTTTAAGATTCTGTCCTTATGTTCTGGACTCCCCTCACTAGAGAAAACAGGGTAGGTAGAGAGAGACTATCAACTCGCTTAACCATCTTAAATACCTCAATTAGAGCCTCCCCTTTAATCTTCTAAACTCATACAAGTCAAGTGTATGCAACCTGTCATCATTATTTAACCCCTCTGACCCCAGTGTCACTCTGGTGAATCTGTGCTGCACCCCCTCCAAGGCCAATATATCCTTCCTGAGGTGTGGTTCCAGAAGTGAATGGAGTTGGGGTTGACCAGAGTTTTATCCAGTTATAACGTTACTACCTCCCTTTCTGTTCATTGACAATACAACATTTAAACTGGTGCAGCTCATGGATCAGGTTCAGATATGAAGGCATGAGAATCTAGAGACAGTCCCCACCTCCTCTCCCTTGGCACTGATTTTCTTGTGAATCAGAGCCTCGCGCAGGACATTACCAGGCACTCCAAGAAGCTGAAATCAAGAGCAAAAGAAAATGGTCATTTAACATAACTCTTATGTATCACAGGACAGAGCCCTCCTCCAAAACTGGAGGGGGTAGGGCATGAGGTGGTAGAGTGTACAGGGAGAGGGAGCGATGTACAGAGAGGGGCCAGGGAATCAGAGCTCAGCATCTGAGCTTATTTTGTTGCTGCTGGTAGTTAATTGAACAGTTAATTAATGATTATCCATCATTCCACATCACAAGACCCAAAACTAAGGACAAAGTGCCTTTATATTTAAATGTGGTTGTTTGTTTAGATGCAGTTTAGAATTTTCCAGATTATCTGATCCAATCCGAGAAAGCCCCAGAGGTTCAAAGAATGTAGAGAAAGACTTCACATGACTGAAATATCTCAGTGATCGAATGACTAATAACATGTTCCACAAAGGAAGAATTCCAGCAGCGGAGGGTATTACTGACCCGGGACAGCAGTCTGATCTGATTTTCACCAGTAATGGTGGCATTTCCATCATCGTCTGAGGAGCACTGTAAATTTCCAAGGTGCAGAACACTGGCTACAACATTCAGCAGCTCCTGTTCAAAGTAGAAGGGGAAATAAAGAGGGTTCATAGAAGGCACAACAAGCTCCCACTCCCTCTCTCTCCCCTTCCTCCCTCCCTCTCCCCCTCTTCCCCACCTTGCCCCCTCCCTATCCCCCATCCGGCCCCCTACTCTCCCTCTTCCCCTCTCTCTCCTTTCACCCTGCCCCCTCCCTCCTTCTGTCTACACCCTTCCCCCCTATTTCAACAATGATTTTCCCCTTTGCTGGTCTCTGGGCTGCAGACTGTATCCTGAGAGAATGGCAACTGACCCAAATACAGATAATGAGATTTGTACCTGACAGCATGCCTTACTTTAAAAATTACTCAACGCTTTCTGCCATGCTGGAATTTTAGTAGGAAATGCCTCCCACACAATCCCAGTAAATATGGTTCACAGGTGGATATTTACCAAAGAAACATCTCCCACCAGTCACTAATCAATGAAGGAAAACCTTTGCAATGATTAAGACACACTGGCACACTCTATTAATGGCTAACATATTGGATAACTCTGGTCTAGGGTCCAATGGACAGGGTACTGAGGACCAGTGAGCCTCATCGAGTCAGTGCCTTTGTGGTGGGGGAAGGAATGGAACTGAGAGAGGAAGAGGGAGGGTCTCCCCAGCACCCCCACAGAATTCCTGTTTATTCAGAGATAATTGAGGAAATTCCCACTGAAGAAATTCTCACTGAGGTATTTTGTTATCTCTCTCAGGTCTTCGAGGAACATACCAGGGGTTGACAGCCACTGTCCTTAAACATGGCTCGAACCAAGAAATCCGCTTCTTTGTGATGACAACGCTATGCAATTGGTATAAAGGTGAGCGGTCAGCGAGGGACATCATCCCATCCCCTTAACCCATTGGGAGTTAGAGAGGGAGGATTTGAATTTGCTCTTGGGACCTGGGGTCTTTAAAATTAAGAAAGGTTCTGATAGAGAGGGTATGGAAAGAATGTTCCCAGTTGTTTTTCCATTTTGGACAAATGGTAACAGAAGATGGTAGTTGTGAGATGCCGAAATTAGAAGGTTAGAGATAGCCAAAAGTAATTTTGTGAAGATAAAGAATGCATTGGCAACAAGAAAACTCAAATTTGTAACAAGAAAAAAACACATAAGATGTTACATTCTACCCACTTCCCTGTCTGCCTCAAAAAGCTGGACAATAAATAAAGATCATGGAACAAAACAGAAGCGGTTGAAATGTGGATGCTAAGACGTTTGTTAAAATTTCCATTTCAGGCCATTAGACCAATGAAGAGATGCTTGAATTGACAAGCACAAAAAGAACTCTAAAAGTGACACCCAGAAAAGACAGCTGTTTGATCAGGGCTGAAAAGCTACAGAGATCTCTGCTAGAGGGCAAAGAGGAGGGAGGGCAGCAGAAAGAGGGGTCGATCTGGGCGTAGTTGGATAATGGATGTGACAGAGTGGCTGCAGACAAGCTGCAGGGGATGTGTGAGGGTGGTGCAAGACAGACAAGCGCCACAAACCATGGCAGCAAATCTCCTGGTAGGTGTAGCTACAAGTAACAGCAGCAGTTCCCACTTTTTGAGAAAGAACATAACTGGAGGCCATCAATAAAAGATTAAATAAGGTAAGGACCCAATAGGAAATTCAGAAGAAACTTCTTTACTCAGAGGGTGGGGAGAATGTGAAACTCACCCCCACAGGGAGCGGCTGAAATGAATGGCATGGTAAATTTAAGAGGAAGCTGGATAAACACAGGAGGGAGGGAGGAATAGAGCTTTACAATAGTAGAATTAAAAGAGAAAAGATGGGAGGAGGCTCGAGTGGGGTATTAACACCAGCATACGTTCTGATTGGGCAGGATGGCCTGTTTCTGTGCCGTATGTCTTGTGTAATTCTTTGGGTTTCTCAATCAGTACCAATTTTATCCATCTCTACCCACCCCTGAAGCCTGGTTCATTCCCGGCAGGATTCAAACCCAATTCTATCAGACCCCAAAGCTGAACAAAGTTCTCTCCAGGCCAGTGTCTGAAATCACTGACACACCCAGGTACAACCCCACAACCTACCTCTATGTCGGTGTCACTGAAATCGATGACAGACAGTGCTTTGTGTACAGTTTTCCAATCGTTCTTATCATTGATGGAGCTAACTTTTGCACAGTGACCCTGAAAGACAGAACAAGCATTTTGTCAGAAAAAGGAATATTGTCACTGACTGAGTGACTGACTGAGTGACAACACATTCCGGTGGATCTCTCAGTGACACAGAGCTGAAACTGATTTCAGGGAGCGTGCCTGCCATAATTCAAGAATAAAATTTACTGGTGGAGGAAGATGGAAGGAAATTCACTTCCACCCCTTCACCTAATATATCCCAAATTTTCCACCCTCCTTTTCTGCAGGTGCCGTCTTCCCCGAGCTCCCACCCTGAGATCAGACTCCACAGATACACCATCTTCCATCATCTTGACTGAGTGACTAACTAAGTGTAAATCTAGGCAGTGAGTGTAGACAGAATATTGCAGTGTGTGCAGCACTGTTCTCCCCTATTGGTCACACATTTCCCAGCAAGGAGGGTAGGACACTGGAGACGGGTCAGGTCCTGACTCATTCCCTCACTAGCTCCGCAGATACTCAGGTCAGCACAGCCCAAGAATCTTCCTGTACTCTCCTCTCAACCAAGTGTCTGCTCCCCACACCCACGCTCTCCACACCCCAACTCCCCACACCCGCGCCCCCCCACACCCCCGCTCTCCACACCCGCGCCCCCCATGCCCCCGCTCCCCACACCCGCGCCCCCCCACACCCCCGCTCTCCACACCCCAACTCCCCACACCCGCGCCCCCTACACCCGCGCCCCCCACACCCCCGCTCTCCACACCCGCGCCCCCCATGCCCCCGCTCCCCACACCCGCGCCCCCGCTTCCCACACCCCCGCTCTCCACACCCGCGCCCCCCCACACCCCCGCTCTCCACACCCGCGCCCCCCCATGCCCCCGCTCCCCACACCCGCGCCCTCCACACCCGCGCCCCCCATGCCCCCGCTCCCCACACCCGCGCCCCCCATGCCCCCGCTCCCCACACCCGCGCCCCCCCACACCCGCGCTCTTTACAACCGCACCCCCGCTTCCCACACCCCCCGCCCCCACTCCCCACACCCCCGCCCCCACTCCCCACACCCCACACCCCCGCCCCCACTCCCCACACCCCCCGCCCCCACTCCCCACACCCCCGCCCCCACTCCCCACACCCCCCGCCCCCACTCCCCACACCCCCGCCCCCACTCCCCACACCCCCGCCCACACTCCCCACACCCCCGCCCACACTCCCCACACCCCCGCCCACACTCCCCACACCCCCGCCCACACTCCCCACACCCCCGCCCACACTCCCCACACCCCCGCCCACACTCCCCACACCCCCGCCCCCGCTCTCCACACCCGCGCCCCCCATGCCCCCGCTCCCCACACCCGCGCCCCCGCTTCCCACACACCCGCCCCCGCTTCCCACACCCCCGCTCTCCACACCCGCGCCCCCCATGCCCCCGCTCCCCACACCCGCGCCCCCCCACACCCCCGCTCTTTACAACCGCACCCCCACTTCCCACACCCCCGCCCCCACTCCCCACACCCCCGCCCCCACTCCCCACACCCCCGCCCCAACTCCCCACACCCCCGCCCCCACTCCCCCCCACACTCCCCACACCCACACTCCCCACACCCACACTCCCCACACCCCCCGCCCCCACTCCCCACACCCCCGCCCCCACTCCCCACACCCCCCACTCCCCACACCCCCGCCCCCACTCCCCACACCCCCCGCCCCCACTCCCCACACCCCCGCCCCCACTCCCCACACTCCCCACACCCACACCCCCGCCCCCACTCCCCACACCCCCGCCCCCACTCCCCACACCCCCACTCCCCACACCCCCGCCCCCACTCCCCACACCCCCGCCCCCACTCCCGCCCCCACTCCCCACACTCTCCTTACTTTGACTAGATATTGGTAGCTTTGGGGATTGCGTTCCAGCCCCAGCCTCCTCAGTAGGTCCTCTTCACCTCCTTCTATCACTTGGTAAAAGATGTGAAAGTTCCTCTCACCGTGATTTTGGTGGACAACACGGGATTTCTCCAGCAGGTAATTGAGGATGTGACCTCCCACCGGTGCCCCCTATGAACACAAAACAGCAGGTTACCAGCAGTCCAGCAAACCACTCCATAGCCACCTTGGACAGACCCTCTGGAAAGGATGAAAGAGTCTGAGAATGCCAGCCATTTGTTCGACGTTTGCTGACTAACTGGTGAAAACAGTGAAAACTGAGGAAGATGTATCTGACCGAAAAACAAAGTAAAAAGTAACCAGAATGTCTGGAAACTCTAAAATGCAAGTCCCCAAAGTCTGATAAACCTCAACTCACAGACTGTCCTGCTCATTGTGCCCAGTATTTACACTTACTCAGGTTCCAGGAATGTTAGCACTGAATATTTCTCTTTCTTACCCTGAAATCAAATTGGATATCCATGTACTTGCCAAAGCGACTGGAATTATCATTGCGTAGGGTTTTAGCATTTCCAAATGCCTAGAAAACACAAAACAAGGATTGTTGGGTCAAGGTTGGCCTCAGGCCTGTGAATAGCAGTTCCTCACACCTGATCATGTACATTTCTTTTACAAAGCAGTAAACTGACAACCAAGTACATGTGAAAACCAACACTAGGAGTGGAGCCAGGGGCATCAGAAGCTTCTGATAATTCCAATCTTTGGATTCAGAACTACTTCCAAACATAAGTAAAGTACTGCAGATGATGGATATCTGAAATAAAGACAGAAAATGCTGAAAAACACTCAGCAGGTCTGGGAGCATCTGCAGAGAGGGAAACAGAGTTAACGTTTCAGGCCAATGAGCTTTCATCTTCCTCCTCCTCCCTGTTCTGATGAAAGGTCAACGAGATGAAACCTTAACGGTGTTCAACCCATTCCCCACGTCAAATCTCTTCACTGGCCACCAGGGCTGAACTAGAGGCCATTACTCCTCTATTTGGAACTGTCCAGGCCAGACTTAATAATAAACAGTCACTCTTGTGGGAGATGAATCAAGGTTCAGCGTTTCCCCACAGAGAGCAGGTGCTGGGCATGCGGAGACTTGCAGGAACATTCTAGCCCAGGACAGTCGATCATATGAAGTTTCCAACAGTTAAAAACATCCCAGCATCACCCAGAGGAAGCCACTTACCTCCAGCACTGGGTTAGACTGGAGCAGCCGGTCTCGCACCGCCTCCACTCTCACGCTGGCCGGACAGGTCACCGCGTAGTATTGAAGGATCTTCTTGGAGGCTTCGGTTTTCCCAGCTCCACTCTCACCGGAGATCAGGATGCACTGATCCTTCCGCTCCGACCTCATTGAACGGTACGAGTTGTCCGATATGGCGTAACTACGTAGCACAGAGCAGCTGGTTAGGAGCTGGTATTTGGGAACACAAACCTACTTCATCAACCTATCCTCAAAATGTAACCCTTTTAGCCCATGGGATTATTCTAGTAAATCAGTGCTGTACCCCTGCCAAGGCCAAAATATCCTTCCTGAGATCCGGTGCTCAGAACTGAACCGAGTTACTCCAGATGGAGACGAAACAGTGACTGATGTAACTGTAATCTGCGCTGTGCTCCCTCAGTGGTCCTTACCCATGCCTGAACCCTGACAATTGCTGTTTGGCTATAGGGGGTCATCACAGAGCCCAATCACGTCCTTCCCGAAGAAGCAGCAGGCCTGAATCAGCGGTTCTGACTGATTCTCCCCTCCTTCCTCCCCAGGGAGTCACATGCTTGATTGCAGCATCGGACAGCCCCTTCAGTACTATAAGGTGACGTGTCTGGTAAGTGAGAGAGTGGAGATGGTGCTGCTAACTCATCCCAACTCAACACAGCAATGGAAGATTCCAACTAGATTGCCTTTAGTCAGCAGGCTGGTGGACAAAGCCAACAATAGCCTTTCAGGTTGAAATTGCTTGGCCAGGAACATCAAACACTTAAGTCAGAGTAGCTCAAGTGAGTGAGGATTAGAAAATCCAATAGCTTTAGAAAGGGGCAGACCCAAGGGCGCTCAACAAACTCAATAACAAAAACATCCATTTATAACATTGTAAAACTTGTTCGAGGTTTGCTGACTAACTTCACAGGAGCATTTTCAGGCATAAATGAACACCAAGCCATATAAGAAGATACTGATGAGCAACTTAGAGGATAAGAGGTGGAGTGGTTTAGGGAGGGAATTCCAGAGCTTAGGATCTCGACAACTGAAGGAACAGCCATCGATAGTGGAGCAATTATCTCGGAAAGTTGTAGGGGTTCAGGAGGTGACAGAGATGGGGAGAGGGGAGGCCATAGAGGGATTTGAAAACAAGGATGAGAATTTTTTTTAAAAAATGCCAGACCAGGCACAAGTGTAGGTCAGTGAGTTCAAGGGATGGTGGGCGATTGGAACTTGATGACAGTTAGGGCTGGGAGGGTTTGAATGAGTGGAGGTTGATAGAGGGTGCAAGTGGGAGACTGGCCAGGAGGGTGCTGGGATAGCCAAGTCTACATGTAACAAAGGTATGGATGAGGATTTCAGCAACAGATGGAGCTGAGGCAGGCACAGAGTCTGGCGATGCTACAGAGTCAATACTATCGAGGACAAACTGCCCACTTGATTGACATCCCATCCACTACCTTCAACACTCACTCCCTCCACCACCAACACACAGTGGCAGCAGTGTGTACCATCTACAAGACGCACTGCAGCAACTCATCAAGGCTCCTTCGACAGCACCTTCTAAACCAGTGACTTTTACCACTTGGAAAGACAAGGGCAGCAGACACATGGGAACAGCACCACCTGGAAGTTCCCCTCCAAGCCACTCACCACCCTGACTTGGAAATATATCGACGTTCCTTTACTGTCGCTGGGTCAAAATCCTAGAACTCCCTCCCTAACAGCACCGTGGGTGTACCTACACCACATGGACTGCAGCGGTTCAAGAAGGCAGCTCACCACCACCCTCTCAAGGGCAATTAGGGATGGGCAATAAATGCTGGCCCAGCCAGCGAAGTCCACATCCCAAGAATGAATTAAAAAGAGAGAAAAATAGGACCTACATGTTCCTATTTCTCACAATACAGTTCCAATCAAATTATCAGGAATTGCACAAAAGGCAAGTTTTCTTGGCCAATGTTTAATATTTTCCCAAATCGCCTGAGTCATTAGCTCACAAGATACCATCAGCTCACGCCTGAAGCCTTCAACTGGTTTTGGAACTTTCCCTGACTAATAGTTCTGTAAATGAGCCAAATCCTTCTTCCCATTCAGGAACAATTGTCTCACAGGAAAGTTCCGGAACCTGTGGAACCTATCACACACACAATGAGTCTTCGCTTCCAAGCAACCTTCCATAAATAACAAAAAGGCCAGGCCCTGGAGAATCAGGGAAAATACCAGAACAATACAGCAGAAATATTCACACACTGCCAAGCAGAGCACGAGAGTTGAGCTCCACTCCATTATTCTAAATGGGTTAAACATGTACAAAAAGTCACTCAGCTGTGAGGAGATGAGAAAGAGCAAAGTCTTGCACTTCTATATTGCCTTCCACAACCTCAATATTTCCTGAATGAAGTACTTTTGAAATGTAGTCGCAGTTGTAGGAAACATAGCACACAGCAAGATCCCACAAACAGCAATGAGAAAATGAACAGGTTGAGGGGAGTGGGGGAGGTGGGGTGAGGTGGGGCAGGGCAGTGGGGGATAGGGTAGTGCTGCAGTGCTGTTCTGTCCAGAACTCACTGGTGTTACTGTCCTGGTCACCAGGCTACAGGAGAAAGATGAGTGTGTGCAGGGTGAGTAATAAGAATGATTCTACGTAAGAGGGCAGAGTTGTACCATGTGATTAATAATCCAGAGAACGAGAAGTAAGATTCCACCCAGGCACCATGAGAATTTAAATTCAATTGAAAAACTGGAAATGAAAAGCTGGTCTCAATAAAAGTGACCATGAAACTATTGGGTTGTCATAGCAAAAACCCAAACACTTAGTGAAGGAATCGAGCTACTCTACAGCCTTGGCCATAAGTGTGATTAACTTGGTTGATTTTTAAATGCCCTTTGAATAAGCCCAGCAAAAAATGTGGTAGCAATGCTCCAACCAGGGAATGTTCATTTTAAAAAGAGCAGGCTAATGCCCGATTAAACTGACATTGAAAGTTAGTCAATCCTTAGATGGATTCTCTCTCTTGATTCAGGATCAGGCAAGGATCATTATTTTGAAGTCAGCCATGACTCACTGGATAGCATTCTCAGCTGAGTCAGGAGATGTGGGTTCAAGCGCCATGACAGGGCTGTGCACAAGTATCAAGGCTGACACTTCCGTACAATACTGTGGAAAGACTACGCATCACTCCCAATGAGATGTCAACCTGAGGACCTGTCTGTCCACTCAGGGGGTGTAAAAGATCCATGGTACAACTTCAAAAAAAGGCAGAGGAATTATCTCTGGTGTTCTGGCCAATATTTACCCCTCAATTAACATCACTAAAACAG
This sequence comes from Isurus oxyrinchus, assembly GCA_026770705.1. Taxonomy (NCBI): domain Eukaryota; kingdom Metazoa; phylum Chordata; class Chondrichthyes; order Lamniformes; family Lamnidae; genus Isurus; species Isurus oxyrinchus. The sequence goes on from JANJGN010000010.1 coordinate 140,405,076, forward strand.
ATGATCTGCTCATTACCACACTGCACATAACAATTGCCCAAGTGGTTGTGTCTGAGGTGACCACATTGACGTTTCATCTGTGAAATAAAATCCCATCCTTCCTCAGCCTGATCATAGAATAGAATCACTGAAACTTACAGCACACAAGGAGGCCATTGAGCCCATCATGAACTGCACCAGCTCTTTGAAGGGTAGTCATGCTTAGTATCAGATTAACACTTCTTGTCTGTAACCCCATAAGCTCCTCATCCTCCAGCTCCTGTTTACTTCCCTTTCAAAATTATTGATGGAATGAGTTTCCAATACCTTTGTAGATCCTGACCCAACTCTTCCCAAGTTAATGAGTAATTGGAGTAAAGTCGCTTTAAATAGATTAGTACATTGGTTTCTCAATGATCAAACTCATTCCATCCAACCCACCCACCAGCCTCACCCAATCCCCACCTCCCCATCCCCTCCCCCACCCCCCAACCCCACCCAATCCCCACCTCCGCATTCCCTCCCCCACCAACCCCACCCAATCCCCACTTCCCCATCCCCTCCCCCACCCACCAACCCCACCCAATCCCCACCCCCATCCCCTCCCCCACCCACCAACCACCAACCCCACCTCCCCATCCCCTCCCCCAGCCACCAACCCCACCCAATCCCCACCTCCCCATCCCTTCTCCCACTCAATCCCCACCTCCTCATCCACTCCCCCACCCACCAACCCCACCTCCCCACCACAGCTCCTCTCCCACTCACCAACCCCACCCAATCCCCATCCCCTCCCTCACCCACCAACCCCACCCAATAGCCACCTCTCCATCCCATCCCCCACCCAATCCCCACCTCATCCCCTCCCCCACACACCAACCCCACCTCCCCATCCCCTCCCCAACACACCAACCCCACCTCCCCATCCCCTCACCAACCCCACCTCCCCAACCCCTCCCCCACCCACCAACCCCACCTCCCCATCCCCTCCCCCACCCAACCCCAACTCCCCATCCCTTCCCCTATCCACCAACCCCACCTCCCCATCCCCTCCCCCACCCACCAGCCTCACCCAATCTCCACCTCCCCATCCCTTCCCCTATCCACAATCCCACCTCCCCATCCCCTCCCAATCCCCACCTCAAATCCCCATCCCCTCCCCCACTCACCAACCCCACCCAATCCCCAACTCCCTATTCCCTCCCCCACATCCACCATCCCAACTCTCTCCACCACATGCCCCCACCCAAGCTCTGTGCTGTCTGAGACTCTAAATACCATAAACAGCTAGAAGTAAACACGAATCAGCTGTAAATATTTCAGCAGCCCTGCATGCCAGCTCACTTGTTGAACACTGTTCCACACGGCCGCACTTACATGTGAGGTGAGACTTCGTAGAAATTGACTCCTCTGTATCTCTCCATGTGCTGTTTAGTGTAGATCTCCAGTTCCTTATACGGATTGACAGAGACTAGGACAGAACTGATATATGTCTGTGGAGAGACCAGCAGAGGGCAGCGTTAACCCACTTACAAATACTCCACCAGCCCCAAAATAACAACAACTTGCACTTATATAGCTTCAATATAGTAAAACCTCTAGACAGGGATGGGGAAAGGAGTGGGGATAGCGAAGGGGGGAAGGAGCGGGGCCGAGGGAGGGGGGAAAGGAGCGGGGCCGAGGGAGGGGGGAAAGGAGCGGGGCCGAGGGAGGGGGGAAAGGAGCGGGGCCGAGGGAGGGGGGAAAGGAGCGGGGCCGAGGGAGGGGGGAAAGGAGCGGGGCCGAGGGAGGGGGGAAAGGAGCGGGGCCGAGGGAGGGGGGAAAGGAGCGGGGCCGAGGGAGGGGGGAAAGGAGCGGGGCCGAGGGAGGGGGGAAAGGAGCGGGGCCGAGGGAGGGGGGAAAGGAGCGGGGCCGAGGGAGGGGGGAAAGGAGCGGGGCCGAGGGAGGGGGGAAAGGAGCGGGGCCGAGGGAGGGGGGAAAGGAGCGGGGCCGAGGGAGGGGGGAAAGGAGCGGGGCCGAGGGAGGGGGGAAAGGAGCGGGGCCGAGGGAGGGGGGAAAGGAGCGGGGCCGAGGGAGGGGGGAAAGGAGCGGGGCCGAGGGAGGGGGGAAAGGAGCGGGGCCGAGGGAGGGGGGAAAGGAGCGGGGCCGAGGGAGGGGGGGGGGGGGAGGAGCGGGGGGATGGGGGAATGGGGGGGACAGTAGGAGTGGGATCGGAGAGGTGGGATCAGAGAGGTGGGAACGAGGGGAAGAGGGAAATTAGGGAATTAGGACAAGTAAAACCAAAGGTTTGGGGGGGGGGGGGGGGTAGGTACCGAGGGGAAGTGGGAGGGTGGGAGGGAGGGAGGGAGGGAGGGAGAGGGGGGCCGGAAGGGGCTAAGGGAAGGAGGAGAGGAAGGGGTCAAGGGTTTGGGACAGGGAAGTGGGCAAGTGGGAGGAGAGTGAACCAAGGGGAGTGGGAGGGAAGAGGGCGAGTGGAAGGGGGAGGGCGAGTGGAAGGGGGAGGGCGAGTGGAAGGGGGAGGGCGAGTGGAAGGGGGAGGGCGAGTGGAAGGGGGAGGGCGAGTGGAAGGGGGGAGGGCGAGTGGAAGGGGGAGGGCGAGTGGAAGGGGGAGGGCGAGTGGAAGGGGGAGGGCGAGTGGAAGGGGGAGGGCGAGTGGAAGGGGGGAGGGCGAGTGGAAGGGGGAGGGCGAGTGGAAGGGGGAGGGCGAGTGGAAGGGGGAGGGCGAGTGGAAGGGGGAGGGCGAGTGGAAGGGGGAGGGCGAGTGGAAGGGGGAGGGCGAGTGGAAGGGGGAGGGCGAGTGGAAGGGGGAGGGCGAGTGGAAGGGGGAGGGCGAGTGGAAGGGGGAGGGCGAGTGGAAGGGGGAGGGCGAGTGGAAGGGGGAGGGCGAGTGGAAGGGGGGAGGGCGAGTGGAAGGGGGAGGGCGAGTGGAAGGGGGAGGGCGAGTGGAAGGGGGAGGGCGAGTGGAAGGGGGAGGGCGAGTGGAAGGGGGAGGGCGAGTGGAAGGGGGAGGGCGAGTGGAAGGGGGAGGGCGAGTGGAAGGGGGAGGGCGAGTGGAAGGGGGGAGGGCGAGTGGAAGGGGGAGGGCGAGTGGAAGGGGGAGGGCGAGTGGAAGGGGGAGGGCGAGTGGAAGGGGGAGGGCGAGTGGAAGGGGGAGGGCGAGTGGAAGGGGGAGGGCGAGTGGAAGGGGGAGGGCGAGTGGAAGGGGGAGGGCGAGTGGAAGGGGGAGGGCGAGTGGAAGGGGGAGGGCGAGTGGAAGGGGGAGGGCGAGTGGAAGGGGGAGGGCGAGTGGAAGGGGGAGGGCGAGTGGAAGGGGGGAGGGCGAGTGGAAGGGGGGAGGGCGAGTGGAAGGGGGGAGGGCGAGTGGAAGGGGGAGGGCGAGTGGAAGGGGGGAGGGCGAGTGGAAGGGGGAGGGCGAGTGGAAGGGGGAGGGCGAGTGGAAGGGGGAGGGCGAGTGGAAGGGGGAGGGCGAGTGGAAGGGGGAGGGCGAGTGGAAGGGGGAGGGCGAGTGGAAGGGGGAGGGCGAGTGGAAGGGGGAGGGCGAGTGGAAGGGGGAGGGCGAGTGGAAGGGGGAGGGCGAGTGGAAGGGGGAGGGCGAGTGGAAGGGGGGAGGGCGAGTGGAAGGGGGAGGGCGAGTGGAAGGGGGAGGGCGAGTGGAAGGGGGAGGGCGAGTGGAAGGGGGAGGGCGAGTGGAAGGGGGAGGGCGAGTGGAAGGGGGAGGGCGAGTGGAAGGGGGAGGGCGAGTGGAAGGGGGAGGGCGAGTGGAAGGGGGAGGGCGAGTGGAAGGGGGAGGGCGAGTGGAAGGGGGAGGGCGAGTGGAAGGGGGAGGGCGAGTGGAAGGGGGAGGGCGAGTGGAAGGGGGAGGGCGAGTGGAAGGGGGAGGGCGAGTGGAAGGGGGAGGGCGAGTGGAAGGGGGAGGGCGAGTGGAAGGGGGAGGGCGAGTGGAAGGGGGAGGGCGAGTGGAAGGGGGAGGGCGAGTGGAAGGGGGAGGGCGAGTGGAAGGGGGAGGGCGAGTGGAAGGGGGGAGGGCGAGTGGAAGGGGGAGGGCGAGTGGAAGGGGGAGGGCGAGTGGAAGGGGGAGGGCGAGTGGAAGGGGGAGGGCGAGTGGAAGGGGGAGGGCGAGTGGAAGGGGGAGGGCGAGTGGAAGGGGGAGGGCGAGTGGAAGGGGGAGGGCGAGTGGAAGGGGGAGGGCGAGTGGAAGGGGGAGGGCGAGTGGAAGGGGGAGGGCGAGTGGAAGGGGGAGGGCGAGTGGAAGGGGGAGGGCGAGTGGAAGGGGGAGGGCGAGTGGAAGGGGGAGGGCGAGTGGAAGGGGGAGGGCGAGTGGAAGGGGGAGGGCGAGTGGAAGGGGGAGGGCGAGTGGAAGGGGGAGGGCGAGTGGAAGGGGGAGGGCGAGTGGAAGGGGGAGGGCGAGTGGAAGGGGGAGGGCGAGTGGAAGGGGGAGGGCGAGTGGAAGGGGGAGGGCGAGTGAAGGGGGAGGGCGAGTGGAAGGGGGAGGGCGAGTGGAAGGGGGAGGGCGAGTGGAAGGGGGGAGGGCGAGTGGAAGGGGGAGTGGGAGTGGAAGGGGGAGTGGGAGTGGGAGTGGAAGGGGGAGTGGGAGGGGGAGTGGGAGGGGGAGTGGGAGTGGGAGTGGGAGGGGGAGGGGGAGTGGGAGGGGGAGTGGGAGGGGGATGGGTGGGGAGGGGAGGGGAGCCAGGAGAGGGCCAAGGGGTTGGGACGGCCAAGGGGGGAGTGGAAGGGGAGTGGTCCAAGGAGGGTGGGAGTGGAGGGTACAGGGCCAAGGTGGGGTTGGGAGAGACTGGGCAGGGCCCTGGTGTGGTCAGAGGTGAGGGGAGTTAAGAGGGTGGCATGCAAGGGCAGGGGTTTAAGGGGGAGGGAGCTGAGGGGCGGGGATTAATGGGGTTTGGAGGGAAGGGACAGGGGTTAAGGGGCTGGGAGGAGGGAGGGGGTGCTAGGGGGAGGGGTGGTGCTTTTTTGGGTTTGAGGGGAGGGGTTGATGGGGCCGAGGGGTTACAGAGGCAAGAGGGTTAAAGGGGGGTTGTTGAGGAGGGATGGGTGTTTTGGGGGTTGAGGGGATGAGAGGAGGGGTTCAGCGGGTAAATTGGATGGAAGACTCTCTTACATAGATGAGGTTCTCCTTGAAGCGTTTGCGCAGGTTTTCGATGAAAGCTGCCTCACTGGTGAAATTCTCGAGCAGGACAAAGTCCTGAACTCCAACCCGGTCTCGAGCTGTCAGCGCACTCTCCATGGCCAATCGGATCCCTTCACTTCCTTGGGCCTGTGGGAAGAAGTGAATCCATGGGCATTCTCTTGGCATATTTACCAGATTTCAATAAACACTCAATCACATCTTGTATCCGCCCCCTTCCACTCCCCCAAACAGTCCCCCCGCCCCCCCCGCTCCCCTAAATCCCCCGCTCCCCTAACAGCCCCACCTCACTCCCCTAAATCTACTCCACTCCCCTAAAAAAACCCCTACGCCCCTACCACCCCTGCCTCTCCGCTAAAAAAACACTTCCCTGACACCAAACTCCTCCCCCCCACTCCCCTGACCACATCTCCAACCTTCCCTTCCCCTCTTCAACTACTTCCCCTAACTCCATTCCAACCTGACCCATCTCTATTCACTCCAGAACATTCTCTCCCCCAGTCACTGTTCATTGTATTTTCAAGGTTCCAGGTGCCCACTCTTCGGTCTTCCAGTCACAACAATATTTTTGTAGCTGTTGACCACACCTTCCTCTTCCAATTAGTCTCCCTGAAGCCACAGAATCTCCAGCAACAGCTCCTCTTCAGTCTGCACCATCATCTGAGAACTATCACCCAGGTACATACACAAACATCAATGGAACATTGGCCTTTTTCTAGAGAAGATTGGAATACAATGTTAAGGAAATGATGCTTCAGAGCCTTGGTCAAAGCTCTGCCTCTGCCCTAAAGCTCTGGTCTACACGTGACTCCAGACCCACAACAATGTGGTTAACTATTAACTGCCCTCTGAAATGGCCAAGTGAGACACTCAGTTTCAAGGACAATTAGGGATGGGCACCAAATGCTGGTCTTTCCAGCAACACCCACATCCCATGAAAGAATAATAATTTTAAAAATGTCTCCCAAAACCCTCTCTAGTGCTTTCTCAGGAAATGGTTTGGGTAGAGATAAGAAGTGACGAAGGCCAGAAGTCACTCTCAGAAGTGGTGCACAGGCCCCCTAAAGTAGCCACACGGTAGGACGGTGTATAAAGAAAAGGAGCTTGTCAGGAAATTACAGTGATAATCACAGGGGATTTGAATCTACATATAGACTAGAAAAATCAGATGGGCAAAGGCAGCCTAGATGAAGAGTTCATACAGTATTTTAGGTTAATTTCTTAGAACACCACGTTCTGGAGCCAACCAGAGAACAGGCTATTGTCACGACTCACTGGGGATAATGCGCTGTAATATCAATCCCCACTGCTCTCCGAGCTGTGACAAATGTGAAAAAATTTGATCAAACCACCTAACTGTTTAATTTCGGCTAACAGAATACGAGCACCAGGTTTGTAAACTATACATACATACAAGACACATAAGACACATAAAAACGTGGATTTTAAGGGTGGGATAAAACAGTTCAATAGCACCAATTCCGGTTTTAGGTCTTTTTCCTTTCAGACTAGGAGCTATTCTGCTACACTGCTCTCGCACAAAACCTGGTCACCTGATCAGGAGCCAATTAAAACATTGTTGCCAGGCAGTTCCCCATTAGACCAGACTCCTCCTTGCCACCATCCTGTCTTTCATGGTGCACATTGCTCCAGGACAGCAACATTGTTTATATCCCTCACACTGTTCCAGTAGACACGTCTTTCAAACTGCAGCCACTGTAATTTTTATACAAAGTCCAACAGAAATAAAAAGACATGTTCTTTCCAACAGTCCAACAAAAATAAAAAGATGTGTCCTTACACTATATAAAACCTGGTTTTGTGCAACAGACAGGATTAATTAATGATCTTATAGTGAAGGTGCCCCTAGGTAGCTGCGATCATAATATCCATGGTTAACTAAAAATGTTAAAAATATCAAACTTAATGAAAAAGCATATCATTGCACAGGGTGGGTGCCAGGTAAGGAAACTAGACATGATATAAAGAACAGCAAAGAAAAACAAAAAGAAAATGAGGGGAAAAAATTAGAGTATGAAAGAAAGCTAGCTAGACATATAAAACCAGGTAGCAAGAGTTTCTATAGATATTTTAAAAAGAAAAGAGTTAACAAAGTGAGTGTTGGTCCAATAGAAAGTGTGTGGGGAATTAATAATGGAAATAAGGCAGATGAATTGAACAGATGTTTTACATCGGTCTTCACTATAGAGGATACAAGTAACATCCCAAAAATAGCTGTAAATCAAGAAATAGAAGGGAAGGAGAAGCTCAGGAAAATTACTATCACCAGAGAAGTGGTACTTAGCAAATTGTTGGAGCTACTGGCTGACATATCCCTGGGTCCAGTGGGCTTCATCATAGGGTCTTAAAAGTGGCTAGGGAGATAGTTGGGAGTGTTCGTTTTAATTTTCCAAAATTCCCTAGATTTGGGGAAGGTTCCATTAGATTGGAAAATAGCAAATGTAACTCCTTTAATTAAAAAGGGAGGGAGACAGAAAGTGGGAAGCTACAGGACAGTTAGTATAACATCTGTCATAGGGAAAATGTTAGAAGCTGTTATTAAAGATGTTATGACAGGGCACTTAGAAAAATTCAAGGCAATCAGGCAGGGTCAACATGGATTTGTGAAAGGGAAATCATGTTTAACCAATTTATTGGAGTTCTTTGAATAGTTACATGTGCTATGGATAAAGGTGAACCAGGGGATGTACTGTACTTAGATTTCCAGATGGCATTTAATCAGGGGCTAGATCAAAGGTTATTGTGGAAAATAACAGCTCGTGGTGTAGGGGGTAACATACTGGCATGGATAGAAGATTGGCTGGTTAACAGGGAAGAGAGGATAGGCATAAATGGATCTTTTTCTGGTTGGCAGAATGGGACAAGCGGTGTGCCACAGAGATCAGTGCTGGGACTGCAACTTTTTACAATTTATATAAATAACTTAGATGAAGGGATTGAAGATACAGTTGCTAAATTTGCTCATGACCAAAAGAGAAGTAGGAAAATAAGTTATGAAGAGGACATAACAAGGCTACAAAGGGACACAGATAAGTTAAGTGAGTAGGCAGAGATCTGACAAAAGGAGTATAATGTGGGAAAATGGGAAATCGTCCATTTTGGCAGGAAGAATAAAAAGAGAAGCATATTATCCAAATGATGAGAAATTGCACAGCTGAGATTCAGAGGGATCTGGGTGTCCTAGTGCATGAATCATAAAAGGCTAGTACACAGGTACAGCAAGTAATTAGGAAAGCTAATAGACTGTTATTGTTTATTGTGAGGAGAACTGAATACAAAAATAGGGAGGTTATGCTTCAGTTTTACATCTGGAGTACTGCATACAGCACAGGTCTCATTTAAGGAAGGATGTAAATACATTAGAAGCAGTTCAGAGGAGGTTTACCAGACTAATACCGGGAATGGATGGGTTGTCTTATGAGGAAATGTTGGGCAGGTTAGGCTTGTATTCACTGGAATTTAGAAGAGTAAGAGGTGACTTGATTGAAACGTGTAAGATCCTGAGGGGTCTTGACAGGGTGGATGTGGAGATGGTGCTTCCACTTGTGGGAAAATCTAGAATGAGGGGTCACTGTTTAAAAATAAGGGGTCGCCCATTTAAGGCACAAACTCTCTTCCTCAAAAGGCGGTGGAAGCAGAGTCTTTGAATATTTTTAAGGCAGAGCTGGATAGATCCTTGATTAACAAGGGGGTGAAAGGCTATTGGGGGTAGGCAAGAGCTTACAATCAGATCAGCCATGATGTTACTGAATGGCGGAGCAGGTTCGAGGGACTGAGTGGCCTACTCCTGCTCCTAATTTGTATGTTTGTATGATCTGAACTTGAGTGCACAGGGCATAATTTTGAAGTTTGTAGGTGATATGAAATTTTTCCATCATAAACAATGAGGAGGAATGTCTCAGACTTCAGGAGGACAGAGACAGACTGGGGAAATGGGCAGACACATGGCAGATACAGTTTAACACAGAACTGTGAAGCGGTACATTTTGGTAAGTAGCATGAGGGCACAATGTTAAAGGGGCGCAGGAAGAGAGTGTTCTGGGGGGGTATATGGACACAAATCTTTGGAAGTGGCAGGAGAAGTTGAGAAGGCTTTGAAACAAACATACTGATCCTTGGCTTTACTAATAGGAGAATAGAGTACAAAAACAAATAAGTTAATGCTAAACGTCTATAAAACGCTGGTCAGGCCTCAGCTGGAGTCTTGTATCCAATTCTGGGCACCACAGTTTAGGAAGGATGTGAAGGGGAGAGGAGGCAGAGGTGATTTACCAGAATGATACAAAAAAATTATGGTTTTCAGTTATGTGGAGGGAGTCGAGAAGCTGGGATTGTTCTCCTTAAAGCAGAGAAGGTTACAGGGAGTTTTACCAGAAGTATTCAAAACTGAAAGGTTTTGATAGAGCAGATCGGGAGAAAATGCTTTCAATGGCAGGAGGGCTTGGAGCCAGAGGACATGGATTAAAGGGAAACAAACCAGTGGGGAAAATGAGGAGAATTTTTTTTCACACAGCGAGCTATGTGGAGTGCACTGCCTGAAAGAGCAGGAGAAGCACATTCAATAGTAACTTTCATAAGGGAAATGAATAAATACTCAAAGAGGAAAACTTTGTAAGGCTATGAGACGACAGTAGGACAAATTGGACAACTCTTTCAAAGTGCTGGCATAGGCATCATGGGCCAAATGGCCTCTTTCAATGCTTCAACCATTCAATGAATTCTATATTAAAAGATTCTTTTTGAAGTGAACAAAACTGGTGAGAAGTTCAAGGGGTTTTCATACGCTCATGGTTCAACATAGGACATCATGATGGTCACTGTGAAGGGCAGTGACAGGCAGGGAAAGGAGTTTAAACTCTGCCCATCAGAACTGGATGGCTGGCATAAAGGCACAGTCTCTGTTACCACCTACTACTGCCACATCACCTCTCCCACCAACTGACTGAACACAGTTGCTTCACCAGCAAATCCCTCCCACAACACAAGATTCCTCAAATGAATAATAACCATTTCTCCACTGTGTAGCTGCAGAGTACAGTGTGCGCGCGTATATGTGTGCGAGAGAGAAACAAGCCAGAGGGTCTTCTCGATCTTACTTTTAACACTGAGCGGCCAAGGAAAGTTAGATTTTCACCCATACCCAAGGGCAGAAACCCAGACAAACAGAATTTTCAGGAGAAATAGACAGAAATCTCAAATTACAGCATGGATATTGGATACATTTCAGGAATTCCAGGAGAATGGGTTGAGACAAAAGAAAGGTGTAATCAGGAAAAGATGCTGCATTCAACAGCTAAAACCCAGGGTTGCTGGGAAGGAGGTGGTGGGGGGGGGCGGTGTGAGAGGGGAGGAGGGAGCTAGAGGGGAGGAGTCCCCAGGGGGGTGGTGTGCAAGACGGAGACGGGCAGAGCGGGGGTTGAGGGACAGAAAGGGAAGGGGGCAGAGAGGTAGGAAAAGGGGAAGAGGTAGAGGGGAAGAAACTGAGAGGGAAGAGGGTACCAGAGAGAGGGAGATGGTGAAGAGAGACAGGGAAAAGGGGGAGGGTGTGGGAGGAGGGGAAGAGAGGGAGGGAGGAAGGGAAAGTGACAGTGAGGGAGGAGTGGGGAGAGAGAGCGGGCAAGACATATAAAAGTGGAAGTGAGAGAGAGGGAGGGGAGGGGTGACAGAGAGAAGGGGAAGAGAGGGGGAGAGAGAGGGGAGGGTGTCAAGCGAGAGAAAAGGGAGGGGAAAGAGAGAGAGGAGGAAGAGAGACAACGGAAGTAGATGAGAAAGTGGGCAGAGGGAGGGAGTGAATAGAAAGCAAGGATGGAGGAATCTCCTTTGGAAGTACAGACCAGACTAGGACACATGTTCCAGATCAGGTGACCCACTGGAATGTTGGACTGTCCTTTGCAACAGCCCTCACAGCTTCATACAAACAAATAGGGTGATTATATGTCAGCTTGATTTAAACATTAAACATCTGGAGTATGAATAACAATTTTAAAAAGTTGGGTTAATGTCTGGAGCAGGGACTGTAACAGGAATTGAAGGATGAGTTTTCATTTGTTCTCCAATATTAAAGTAAAATATGCCCTGGATCTACTTGTTAAACTTGAGTAAATTCAGAAGAGGAGGGGAAAGGAAGCACTTGGAATTCTGCTCCCGAATTAAAAGGAGCTGCTGATTCAGAGGAGGGAGTTTGGAAATATTCAATGAGTTAAGGTTAAGGGCTGGGAACAAAGGCAGCTGAAATGTTATACAAACAAGTATAAATTGCTGAGTACACAAGGAAAAGGACAATACTCAGAGCGTACGAACAACAGGTGTCTAAGGAGATTCCACATTCAACAGGTACGAAGCAGCAATCACAAAGCAAATAGGTACTCAATTCTATTGCCAAAACAGAACGCTAAAGCACAAACTTGCATTTCTATAGTGCCTTTCACAACTCTAGGACATCCAAAGCGTTTGGCAGCCAATCAAGCATTATTTGAAATGTTTTAATATACACACAGCAAGACCCCACAAACAGCAATAGCAAGAAAATCTGGCTCTTTTTTGTGATGTTGACCAGTTACAGGAAATCATCATGAAAATCAACAGCATTCTCATCAGACAACACCTCAAACTCTGCTTCCAAGAGAAATTACAGAATTTAAACCCATCAAAGAATATCAGAGAGGTGACATCAGAGAAGTAGAGATAGTAAACAGTGAATACACTTCAAGAAATACTTCATTGGCTGCAAAGTGCTTTGGTTCAACCTGAGACTATGAAAGGTGCTATAGAAACGCAAGTTTGATCTTTTGGCCGATTTTGATCTCTGGTGAGTCCAACCAAGACAAGGACCAAGCTGGGAGGAGACTCACTGCGGGAGCTGGGAAGCAGCACTTCAACACTGCACAATGGTCTCCAGCAACTGCACTGCCACAGGAAGCCTGGTAAAGATTTGCAAGATCATTAAAGAAAACAGATGAGATGAAGGCAGGCAGGAGATCACAGTCTCCTCCCACCCCCGCAGACCAGCCCCCAACCCACTGAAGCATTGAATCATTTCTTAAGTGATTCCATATTTCACCTTCTGTACCCCAGCTGCAAGTTGGTTCCATCACCTCTCTCTGGACAAAGACTTTGACATCAGTCCTCAATTTGCCATTTGCTACTTTGACCCTGTGAACCCATACCCCACCCTAACCTTGCAATGTAGTTTGAACTAATTTGACAAATCTGTCTTTTGTTTACTTTCTTCCTTACTTTGAAAGCATATGCTCTGTTGTAATGTAGGAAGTGCAGCAGCTAATTAACACATAGCAAGATCCCATATATAACAATATGACAGTGTCCAGGTAGGTAATTTACTTTAGGGGTGGTGGTTGAGGGATAATATTGGCCAGAAGACATGGGATAAATTCCCACATTGCTCTTCCAATATTGGCCGTGGGATCGTTAATTTCCGTCTGAGAACACATGTATTGTGTAGATTTAATACCTCACCCACCAGCAGCCCTCAAGGTTCCCAGGGAAATGAGTTTCAGCAAGTCGCAGTCCAGAGGGTGGAAATCAACCAACAGGACAAAATTATCCGAGGAATCCTATGTGTACAGGAAATGGATAAACATTGTAGCAGTGCAGAGGAGTGTCTAATGGCAACAATGTACAGGGAGATTTACTCTGTATCTAACAGTGTGCTGTATCTGTCCTGGGAGTGTTTGATGGGGGCAGTGTAGAGGGAGCTTTACTCTGTATCTAACCCTGTGCTGTACCTGTCCTAGAAGTGTTTGATTAGAACAGTGTAGAGGGAGCTTTACTCTGTATCTAACCCTGTGTTGTACCTGTCCTGTGAGTGTTTGAAGGGGGCAATGTAGAGGGAGCTTTACTCGGTATCTAACCTCATGCTGTACCTGCCCTGGGAGTGTTTGATGGGGGCAGTGTAGAGGGAGCTTTACTCTGTATCTAACCCTGTGCTGTACCTGTCCTGGGAATGTTTGATGGGGACAGTGTAGAGGGAGATGTACTGTCTATCTTTCCAGTGCTGTACCTGCCCCAAAAATGGTTACGTGAGATGGAAATTATTCTAATTGGAAATGGACACACTGGATTTAACTGGCGAAGCAACAGGATTAGCATAACATCGAGCAGACAAACATATGGGCCACAGAGGGACAGAATATGGGGTAGCAGGGGTGGAATGGAAAAAAGACTCCTGTTACCCATAATTGCTTATTAAGGAATAACTTGAATGTGTGGAGGAGTCAAAATATGCCTTAATCTGATCAAGAGGCCCTCGTTTTAAAATCGTTCCAACACAACAAAGCAACTGGTTTAATAATAGTACACTGTGAGCAAGGTGCCAAAGAAGGACCTGATGCAGAAAGAGGCTCGAGGCAGCATGTGGCGTATTTAGAACTAGAGCCAGGATCCTGCACAGAGGAAGGTGGACTGCCCCACAATACCCATACAGCTCAATCCAGTGTAATATAGTGACTGACCTGTCCCCTACAGTACTGTACCCCAGTGTTATACAGTGACAGACCTGTCCCCACCAGTACTGTATCCCAGTGTTATACAGTGACAGACCTGTCCCCACCAGTACTGTATCCCACTGTTATACAGTGACAGACCTGTCCCCACCAGTACTGTATCCCAGTGTTATACAGTGACAGACCTGTCCCCACCAGTATTGTACCCCAGTGTTATTGGTGTCATCTTGTTCTCAACTCTTTCACCAGTGGGAACAGTTTCTCCCTATCTACTCTATCCAGACCCCTCATGATTTCGAGCATCTCTACCAAATCTCCTCTCAACCTTCTCTCCTCCAAGGAGAACAGTCCCAGTTTCTCAAATCTATCTACATAACTGAAGTTCCTTAGCCCTGGAACCATTCTCATGAATCTTTTCTGCACTCTCTACAATGCCTTCAAATCCTTCCTAAAGTGCGGTGTCCAGAACTGGTCATGATACTCCAGTTGAGGCTGAATCAATGTTTTATTAAGGCTAATCTTAACCTTCTTGCTCTTGTACTCTATGCCTCTATTTATAAAACCTGGGATTGCGTATGCCTCTTTAACCACTTTCTCAAGCAGCCCTGCAGCTTCACCGGTTTGTACACGTATACCCCCAGGCTCCTAAGCTCCTGCTCCCCTTTTACAGTTGTACCCTTTATTTTATAAATGTCTTGGCAATAGTTTCATCTGCCACAATAGTGTCTGCCCATTCCATCAGCCTGTCTACATTCTCGTGAACTCTCCTCACAGTTCAAAATAATTTCAAGCTTTGTCATCGGCAAATTTTGAAATTGGAACATCCAATTCTTTCAAGTGAAATTCTGGTGATGTGAGTTTATTGATTAATATTGAGTCCGTGAGTTCACTCGATACACACACACAATGAGCAACAGTACTTGACATCTATCCTCACTGTGCTGAGTTGACCAGTCAGTACCAGGCAGCTACAGGAAGCAGGTTACAACCCTGAGTGACCCCGAGTTGGGATGGCTGTGGCAACGATTCCTGTCCTAGAGAGAGCTGGACTAGGCTCAGTACCTGGGTTCCATTTGAAGAAGGGGTCCAGCAGAAAGTGTACTTGAGTTGATGGGGGTTTGCTGTCTGAAGCTGAGGAGCAGAGAGAGCAATTGCAACAAAGGATATTGTGCACTGTTCCAGGGCAACATGGCTATGCATATTCCCAGAGAGGAAGAGAGCAAGGGCGGGGGAAGAGGGGTAGAGGGTAGTATAGAGAGGGAAAGTGTAAGAAATGGAGGGAGAGTGAAAAGTGAGGTATAAACAGGTTTTTCAAAAAGAGCAGTTTTCAGCAACTGGTTGGGTGGGATGGAAATGATTGTATCAGCAGGGAGACACTTCACTGGATACATTTTTGGCAGGGATCTCTGAAGCTTGGATCGGTGGCTGGTGGCAGTGATCTCTGAAGCTTGGATTCAGAAACTCGTTCCCTCTGTTATAGCTCAGAGCTGCCTCAGGATAAGACCACATGCAGCATTTTGCTCACAGCACAGTTATTTTAAAGTGGTAATTTGCCACATCCCAATCTCCTCCTTTTGTTATTACCCTCAGGGACAGAGCACCGGATTGTATTTGCTCCATACAAATACAGTGTACTCATGGGCAATAAATGTCAACCAAATCACATCAGCAAATAGCAGGCACATGGGGAACAAGTGATATCAGTGGACCAGCACACAAGGAGTTCAATTCTAAAATTGAAATATATAAAGTGTGAAGTGATACATTTTTTGGTCACAATGAGGCCAAATACTCCTTAGAAAATAAGAGTATGAAAGGTATAGAGGAGCCGAGGGATCCAGAGATACAGATATACAAATCCCTCAAAGGAGCAATGCAGGTTCATAAGGGCACTAAAATGTAATCAAAACACTGGGATTCATTCCCAAAGGGATAGAATTGAAAAGTAGAGAAGTTATATTAAACTTGCATTGGATCTTGGTTTGACCACACTTGGAATAATGTGAACAGTTCTTGTCTGCATTCTAGAAAAGAATATAGAGGCACTGCAGATGGTGCAAAATAGGTTCACAGGGACAACAGCAGAACTGCAAGGATAAACTATCAGAAAAGAATGAACAGACTGGCCCTCTTTTCACTAGAAAAAAGAGAAGGCTGAGGGGTGAACCAATCAAGATTTTCTAATTATAAAAGGGCTTGATATGTCAAACTGTGAGACACTTCATTTACTTGTGGGGGCGTCTAGAACCAAGGGCCATCAATATAAGACAGTGACTAATAAATCCAATAGGGAATCAGGAGAAACTTCTTTACCCAGAGAATGGGGAGAATGTGGAACTCACTTCCACAGGTAGTGGTTACATTGAATACTATAGACACACTTAGGGGGAAGCTGGATAAGCACATGAGGAAGAAAGGAATAGAAGGACATGGGGATAGGGTGAGAGGAGGCTCTTGTGAAGGATAAACACAATGGAATAGACCAGGTGGCCTGTTTCTGTGCTGTAAATACTTTGTAATATCACATAGGTTGCACCAAACTGGAACTAGTCATTTTAGTTTCAGTGCTTCCAGGAACAGAGCTGGTCACAAAACTCCACAAACCGCCAATTCCCTGCCTCAGCCTTATCCTGCAGGGTTCATACACCCACAGACAGAGCTCAGAGCAAGTGCTGCAACCACGGGGAAGGTCCATCTACAAACACATTTAGAAATTTGTGTGATTGCTTCTCCCACCAGCCAGGCACCGATGAGCAGACCACTGGCCCATTGCACTGGCACAAACTGCAGCCTTACCATCACAGCAACATTTATCCCTAAATCAACATCATTCAAATAACATCACCTCATTGTTGTTTGTGGGAGCTTGCTGTGTATGGATTGAACTGCTGCGTTTCCTACAACAGCGACTATATTATAGCTAATGGAGTGCTTCTGTAAAGTGCTTTGGGACGTCCTGTGGTGGTGAAAGGCACTATAGAAATGCAAGCCTTTCTATTACACATTTGCCTTTTGATCCCAACATTCTATCAACAAGACACACAAACTGTCAGTACCAGCTCTAGAACATCAACAAGACTGGAGTGAATTGTTCCCCTTTACCCACTGTGTACTGCACATGAACAGAAGCTGACACTGACAAATAAACACAGACCATACAGTATCAGACAGGAGTGAATCATTCCCTTTCATTCGCTGTGTGCTATTTGTGGATTTTAAATGTAAACTTTCAGAAAACTCCCACTGTGACCCCACCCCAGTCTCTGGACTAGAGTCACCGCAAAACTGTTCAGTTCAAAGCCATTTTTAGATATTTCCTTAATATGGTGCATTTAAAATCTGCTGGATCTGTGACAATGCAGGAATATTCTGGTTTACAGGACCAGCATTGTAAAAGGTCTACTTCAACATCTGTGTTTCAGAAAAACAAGAGGAAAGGAATGCAGATCGTAGTGAGGGAGCCAGCAACTAACTAGGATTACATCAGCCTGGGTCACCAACCCAGAATATTTAGCAATGTCTAAAGAGCAGTCTCAGACCCACCCCCACCCCTTCCTCGGGATAGTGCAGCCTCAGGCACCTCTCTGCCTCAGGACAGTGCAGCCTCAGCCACCTCTATCTCCTCGGGACAGAGCAACCTCAGCCCCCTCGGGACAGTGTAACCTCAGCCCCCTCGGGATGGCGCAACCTCAGCCACCTCTCCTGCCTCGGGACAGTGCAACCTCAGCCACCTCTCCTGCCTCGGGACAGTGCAACCTCAGCCCCCTCAGAACATTGCAATCTCAGCCGCCCCTCTCTCTCTATCTCGCTCTCTTCCTTGGACAGTGCCTTCTGGGCCCTCTCTCTCTCTCTCTCTCTCTCCCTGGGACTGGGCAGCCTGGGGCCTCTCTCTCCCCCTGCGACAGTGCAGCCTGATCCCTCCCTCTCTCTCTCGCCCTCTCTGAGACAGTGAAGCCTGGGAGCTCTCTCTCCCCCTGCGACAGTGCAGCCTGGGCCCTCTCTCTCTCCCCCTGGGACAGTGCAGCCTGGGTCCTCTCCCCCTGGGACAGTGCAGCCTGGGTCCTCTCCCCCTGGGACAGTGCAGCCTGGGTCCTCTCCCCCTGGGACAGTGCAGCCTGGGTCCTCTCACCCTGGGACAGTGCAGTCTGGGTCCTCTCACCCTGGGACAGTGCAGTCTGGGTCCTCTCACCCTGGGACAGTGCAGTCTGGGTCCTCTCACCCTGGGACAGTGCAGTCTGGGTCCTCTCACCCTGGGACAGTGCAGTCTGGGTCCTCTCACCCTGGGACAGTGCAGTCTGGGTCCTCTCACCCTGGGACAGTGCAGTCTGGGTCCTCTCACCCTGGGACAGTGCAGTCTGGGTCCTCTCACCCTGGGACAGTGCAGTCTGGGTCCTCTCACCCTGGGACAGTGCAGTCTGGGTCCTCTCACCCTGGGACAGTGCAGTCTGGGTCCTCTCACCCTGGGACAGTGCAGTCTGGGTCCTCTCACCCTGGGACAGTGCAGTCTGGGTCCTCTCACCCTGGGACAGTGCAGTCTGGGTCCTCTCACCCTGGGACAGTGCAGTCTGGGTCCTCACCCTGGGACAGTGCAGTCTGGGTCCTCTCACCCTGGGACAGTGCAGTCTGGGTCCTCTCACCCTGGGACAGTGCAGTCTGGGTCCTCTCACCCTGGGACAGTGCAGTCTGGGTCCTCTCACCCTGGGACAGTGCAGTCTGGGTCCTCTCACCCTGGGACAGTGCAGTCTGGGTCCTCTCACCCTGGGACAGTGCAGTCTGGGTCCT
Source organism: Isurus oxyrinchus (assembly GCA_026770705.1). Taxonomy (NCBI): domain Eukaryota; kingdom Metazoa; phylum Chordata; class Chondrichthyes; order Lamniformes; family Lamnidae; genus Isurus; species Isurus oxyrinchus. Next base: position 140,423,463 of record JANJGN010000010.1, read on the forward strand.
CTCACCCTGGGACAGTGCAGTCTGGGTCCTCTCACCCTGGGACAGTGCAGTCTGGGTCCTCTCACCCTGGGACAGTGCAGTCTGGGTCCTCTCACCCTGGGACAGTGCAGTCTGGGTCCTCTCACCCTGGGACAGTGCAGTCTGGGCCCTCTCTCTCTCTCTCACTGGGACAGTGCAGTCTGAGCCCTCTCTCTCTCTCTCTCAGCCTGGGACAGTGCAGTCTGGGCCCTCTCTTCTTCAGACAGTGCAGTCTGGGCCCTCTCTCGCTCTCCCTGGGATAGTGCAGCTGCTCCCTCTCTCTCTCCCCGGGACAGTGCAGTCTGGGCCTTCTCTCTCTCTCCCTGGGATAGTGCAGTCTGCTCCCTCTCTCTCTCCCTGGGACAGTGCAGTCTGGGCCCTCTCTCTCCCTGGGACAGTGCAGTCTGGACCCTCTTTCTCCCTGGGACTGTGCAGTCTGCTCCCTCTCTCTCTCCCTGGGACTGTGCAGTCTGCTCCCATTCTCTCTCTCTCGCTGGGATAGTGCAGTCTGGGCCCTCTGCCTCTCTCACTGGGAGAGTGTGCAGCCTGGGGCCCCTCTCTCACTCTCTTCCTGGGACAATGCAGTCAGAGCCCTCTCCCACTCTCTTTGGGACAGTGCAGTCTGTGCCCTCTGCCTCTCTCCCTGGGACAGTGCAGTCTGGGCCCTCTCCCTCTCTCCCTGGGACAGTGCAGTCTGTGCCCTCTCCCTCTCTCCCTGGGACAGTGCAGTCTGTGCCCTCTCCCTCTCTCCCTGGGACAGTGCAGTCTGACCCCTCTCCTTCTCCCTGGGACAGTGCAGTCTGGCCCCTCTCCCTCTACCTGGGACAGTGCAGTCTGGCTCCTCTCCCTCTACCTGGGACAGTGCAGTCTGGCCCCTCTCCCTCTCCCTGGGACAGTGCAGTCTGGGCCCTCTCCCTCTCCCTGGGACAGTGCAGTCTGGGCCCTCTGCCTCTCTCACTTTCCCTGGGACAGTGCAGGCTGGGCCCTCTCCCTCTCTCACTCTCCCTGGGACAGTGCAGTCTGGACCCTCTCTCTCTCTGCGACAGTGCAGTCTGGGCCCTCTCTCTCACCCTGGGACAGTGCAGTCTGGGCCCTCTCACCCTGGGACAGTGCAATCTGGGCCCTTTCTCTCTCTCACCCTGGGACAGTGCAGTCTGGGTCCTCTCTCTCTCTCTCACTGGGACAGTGCAGTCTGAGCCCTCTCTCTCTCTCTCTCTCTCTCTCACCCTGGGACAGTGCAGTCTGGGCCCTCTCTCGCTCTCCCTGGGATAGTGCAGTCTGGGCCCTCTCTCTCTCTCCCTGGGATAGTGCAATCTGCTCCCTCTCTCTCTCCCCGGGACAGTGCAGTCTGGGCCCTCTCTCTCTCTCCCTGGGATAGTGCAATCTGCTCCCTCTCTCTCTCCCCAGGACAGTGCAGTCTGGGCCTTCTCTCTCTCTCCCTGGGATGGTGCAGTCTGCTCCCTCTCTCTCTCCCTGGGACAGTGCAGTCTGGGCCTTCTCTCTCCCTGGGATAGTGCAGTCTGGACCCTCTTTCTCCCTGGGACTGTGCAGTCTGCTCCTTCTCTCTCTCCCTGGGACTGTGCAGTCTGCTCCCTTTCTTTCTCGCTCACTGGGATAGTGCAGTCTGGGCCCTCTGCCTCTCTCACTGGGAGAGTGCAGCCTGGGGCCCGTCTCTCACTCTTTTCCTGGGACAATGCAGTCGGGGCCCTCTCCCACTCTCTCTGGGACAGTGCAGTCTGTGCCCTCTCCCTCTCTCCCTGGGACAGTGCAGTCTGTGCCCTCTCCCTCTCTCCCTGGGACAGTGCAGTCTGTGCCCTCTCCCTCTCTCCCTGGGACAGTGCAGTCTGGGCCCTCTCCTTCTCCCTGGGACAGTGCAGTCTGGCCCTTCTCCCTCTACCTGGGACAGTGCAGTCTGGCTCCTCTCCCTTTACCTGGGACAGTGCAGTCTGGGCACTCTCCCTCTTCCTGGGACAGTGCAGTTTGGGCCCTCTCCCTCTCTCTGGGACAGTGCAGTCTGGGCCCTCTGCCTCTCTCACTCTCCCTGGGACAGTGCAGGCTGGGCCCTCTCCCTCTCTCACTCTCCCTGGGACAGTTCAGTCTGGACCCTCTCCCTCTCTCACTCTCCCTGGGACAGTGCAGTCTGGACCCTCTCTCTTTCTCTCTCTCTCTCCCTGGGACAGTGCAGTCTGAACTCTCTCTCGCTCCCTCTCCCCCTGGGACAATGCAGCCTGGGCCCTCTCTCTCTCTCTCTCTCCTTGGGACTGTGCAGTCTGGGCCCTCTCTCCCTGGGACTGTGCAGTCTGGGCCCTCTCTCCCTGGGACTGTGCAGTCTGGGCCCTCTCTCCCTGGGACTGTGCAGTCTGGGCCCTCTCTCCCTGGGACTGTGCAGTCTGGGCCCTCTCTCCCTGGGACTGTGCAGTCTGGGCCCTCTCCCTCTCTCTCTCACTGGGACAGTGCAGTCTGGGCCCTCTGCCTCTCTCTCTCTCTCTCCCTGGGACAGTGCAATCTGGGCCCTCTCCCTCTCTCTCTCTCCCTGGACCAGTGCAGTCTGGGCCCTCTCCTTCTCTCTCTCTCCCTGGGACAGTGCAGTCTGGGCCCCCTCCCTCTCTCTCGCTGGGACAGTGCAGTCTGGGCCGTCTCCCTTTCTCT
>JANJGN010000010.1:140428629-140443360 GCA_026770705.1 Isurus oxyrinchus
GGGCCTTCTCTCTCTCTCCTTGGGACAGGGCAGTCTGGATCCTCTCTCCCAGGGACAGTGCAGACTGGGCCCTCTCTCTCTCTTTCCATGGGACAGTGCAGTCAGGGCCTTCTCTCCCTCTCTCTCTCCCTGGGACAGTGCAGTCTGGGCCTTCTCTCTCTCTCCCTGGGACAGTGCAGTCTGGGTCCTCTCCCTCTCTCTCTCTCTCTCTCTCTCTCCCTGGGACAGTGCAGTCTGGGTCCTCTCCCTCTCTCTCTCTCCCTGGGACAGTGCAGACTGGGCCCTCTCTCTCTCTCTCTCCCTGGGACAGTGCAGTCTGGGTCCTCTCCCTCTCTCTCTCTCTCTCTCCCTGGGACAGTGCAGTCTGGGTCCTCTCCCTCTCTCTCTCTCTCTCTCCCTGGGACAGTGCAGACTGGGCCCTCTCTCTCCCTCCCGGGACAGTGCAGCCTGGGCCCTCTCATTCCCTCTTGCTCCTTGGGACAGTGCAGTCTGGGCCCTATGCATCTCTCTCTCCCTGGCTCAGTGCAGTCTGGGCCCTCTCCCCCTCTCACTCTCCCTGGGACAGTGCAGTCTGGGTCCTCTCCCCCTCTCACTCTCCATGAGACAGTGCAGTCTGGGCCCTCTCCCCCTCTCACTCTCCCTGGGACAGTGCAGTCTGAGTGCTCTCCCTCTCTCACTGGGACAGTGCAGCCTGGGCCCTCTCTCTCTCTCTCCCTCCCCCTGGGCCAGTGCAGTCTTGGCCCCCTCTCTCACTCTCTCTCTCTTCCTGGTACAATGCAGCCTGGGCCCTCCCTCCCTCCCTCTTTCTCTCTCCCTGGGACAGTGCAGTCTTGGTCCCCTCTCCCTGGGACAGTGCAGTCTTAGGCATCTCTCTCTCACTCTCCCTGGGGCCGTGAAGTCTGGGCCCTCTCCCCGGGACAGTGCAGTTTGTCCCTCTCTCTCCCTGGGACCGTGCAGTCTGGGCCCTCTCCCTCTCCCACTCTCCCTGGGACAGCGCAGTCTGGGCCCTCTCCCACTCTCCCTGGCACAGTGCAGTCTGGGCCCTCTCTCTCTCTCCCTGGCACAGTGCAGTCTGGGCCCTCTCTCCCTCTTCCTGGGACAGTGCAATCTGGGCCCTCTCCCTCTCTCCCTGGGACAGTGCAGTCTGGTCCCTCTCTCCCTGGGACAGTGCAATCTGGGCCCTCTCTCCCTGGGACAGTGCAATCTGGGCCCTCTCTCCCTGGGACAGTGCAATCTGGGCCCTCTCCCTCTCCCACTCTCCCTGGGACAGTGCAGTGTACGCCCTCTCCCACTCTCCCTGGCACAGTGCAGTCTGGGCCCTCTCTCTCTCTCCCTGGCACAGTGCAGTCTGGGCCCTCTCTCCCTCTCCCTGGGACAGTGCAATCTGGGCCCTCTCCCTCTCTCCCTGAGACAGTGCAGTCTGGGCCCTCTCCCTCTCTCCCTGGGACAGCGCAGTCTGGGCCCCCTCTCACTCTCCCTAGGACAGTGCAGTCTGGGCCCTCTCCCACTCTCCCTGGCACAGTGCAGTCTGGGCCCTCTCTCTCTCTCCCTGGCACAGTGCAGTCTGGGCCCTCTTCCTCCCTCCCTGAGACAGTGCAGTCTGAACCCTCACTCGCTCCCTCTCCCCCTGGGACAATGCAGCCTGGGCCCTCTCTCTCTCTCTCTCTCCTTGGGACAGTGCAGTCTGGACCCTCTCTCTCTCTCTCTCTCTCCCTGGGACAGTGCAGCCTGGGCCCTCTCTCACTCTCCCTGGGACAGTGCAGCCTGGGCCCTCTCACTCCCTCTTGCTCCTTGGGACAGTGCAGTCTGGGCCCTCTGCATCTCTCTCTCCCTGGGACAGTGCAGTCTGGGCCCTCTCCCTCTCTCTCTCTCTCTCTCTCTCCCTGAGACAGTGCAGTCTGGGCCCTCTCTCTCTCTCCCTGGGACAGTGCAGTCTTGGTCCTCTCTCCCTGGGACAGTGCAGTCTAGGGCGTCTCTCTCTCTCTCTCTCCCTGGGACAGTACAGTCTAGGCCCTCTCTCTCTCTCTCTCAGATGGTGCAGTCTGGGCTCTCTCTCTCCATCCCTGGGACAGCGCAGTCTGCTCCCTCTCTCTCTTTCACCTTGGGACAGTGCAGTCTGGACCCCCTCTCCCTGGGACAGTGCAGTCTGGGCCTCTCTCTCTCTCTCTCACCTTGGGACAGTGCAGTCTGGACCCTCTCTCACTCTCCCTGGGACAGTGCAGTCTGGTCCCTCTCTCTCTCCCTGGGACAGTGCAGTCTGGGCCCTCTCTCCCTGGGACAGTGCAATCTGGGCCCTCTCTATCTCTCTCTCTCTCCCTGAGACAGTGCAGTCTGGGCCCTCTCTCTCTCTCCCTGGGACAGTGCAGTCTTGGTCCTCTCTCCCTGGGACAGTGCAGTCTAGGGCGTCTCTCTCTCTCTCTCTCCCTGGGACAGTGCAGTCTAGGCCCTCTCTCTCTCACCTTGGGACAGTGCAGTCTGGACCCTCTCTCCCTGGGACAGTGCAGTCTGGTCCCTCTCTCTCTCTCCATGGGACAGTGCAGTCTGGGCCCTCTCTCACTCTCCCTGCGACAGTGCAGTCTGGGTCCTCTCCCTCTCTCTCTCTTCCTGGGACAATGCAGTCTGGGACCTCTCTCTCTCCCTGGGACAGTGCAGCCTGGGCCCTCTCACTCCCACTTGCTCCTTGAGACAGTGCAGTCTGGGCCCTCTCACTCCCTCTTGTTCCTTGGGACAGTGCAGTCTGGGCCCTCTGCATCTCTCTCTCCCTGGGACAGTGCAGTCTGGGCCCTCTCCCTCTCTCTCTCCCTGGAACAGTGCAGTCTGGGCACCTTCTCTCTCTCCCTGGGACAGTGCAATCTGGGCCCTCTCTCCCTAGAACAGTGCAGTCTGGGCCCCCTCTCTCTCTCTCCTTGGGACAATGCAGTCTGGGCCCTCTCTCTCTCTCCTTGGGACAGTGCAGTCTTGGTCCACTCTCCCTGGGACAGTGCAGTCTAGGGCGTCTCTCTCTCTCCCTGGGACAGTGCAGTCTGGGCCTTCTCTCTCTCTCCCTGGGACAGCGCAGTCTGAGCCCCCTTTCTCTCTCCCTCGGACGGTGCAGTCTGGGCCCTCTCTCTCTCTCTCTCTCCCTCCCTCTCCCTGGGACAGCGCAGTCTGGGCCCTCTCTCTCTCCCTCGGACCGTGCAGTTTGGGCCCTCTCCCTCTCTCTCACTCTCCCTGGGACATGCAGTCTGGACCCTCTCGTTCTCTCACCTTGGGACAGGGCAGTCTGGATCCTCTCTCCCAGGGACAGTGCAGACTGGGCCCTCTCTCTCTCTTTCCATGGGACAGTGCAGTCAGGGCCTTCTCTCCCTCTCTCTCTCCCTGGGACAGTGCAGTCTGGGCCTTCTCTCTCTCTCCCTGGGACAGTGCAGTCTGGGTCCTCTCCCTCTCTCTCTCTCTCTCTCTCTCTCTCTCTCTCCCTGGGACAGTGCAGTCTGGGTCCTCTCCCTCTCTCTCTCTCCCTGGGACAGTGCAGACTGGGCCCTCTCTCTCTCTCTCTCCCTGGGACAGTGCAGTCTGGGTCCTCTCCCTCTCTCTCTCTCTCTCTCCCTGGGACAGTGCAGTCTGGGTCCTCTCCCTCTCTCTCTCTCTCTCTCCCTGGGACAGTGCAGACTGGGCCCTCTCTCTCCCTCCCGGGACAGTGCAGCCTGGGCCCTCTCATTCCCTCTTGCTCCTTGGGACAGTGCAGTCTGGGCCCTATGCATCTCTCTCTCCCTGGCTCAGTGCAGTCTGGGCCCTCTCCCCCTCTCACTCTCCCTGGGACAGTGCAGTCTGGGTCCTCTCCCCCTCTCACTCTCCATGAGACAGTGCAGTCTGGGCCCTCTCCCCCTCTCACTCTCCCTGGGACAGTGCAGTCTGAGTGCTCTCCCTCTCTCACTGGGACAGTGCAGCCTGGGCCCTCTCTCTCTCTCTCCCTCCCCCTGGGCCAGTGCAGTCTTGGCCCCCTCTCTCACTCTCTCTCTCTTCCTGGTACAATGCAGCCTGGGCCCTCCCTCCCTCCCTCTTTCTCTCTCCCTGGGACAGTGCAGTCTTGGTCCCCTCTCCCTGGGACAGTGCAGTCTTAGGCATCTCTCTCTCACTCTCCCTGGGGCCGTGAAGTCTGGGCCCTCTCCCCGGGACAGTGCAGTTTGTCCCTCTCTCTCCCTCTCCCTGGGACCGTGCAGTCTGGGCCCTCTCCCTCTCCCACTCTCCCTGGGACAGCGCAGTCTGGGCCCTCTCCCACTCTCCCTGGCACAGTGCAGTCTGGGCCCTCTCTCTCTCTCCCTGGCACAGTGCAGTCTGGGCCCTCTCTCCCTCTTCCTGGGACAGTGCAATCTGGGCCCTCTCCCTCTCTCCCTGGGACAGTGCAGTCTGGTCCCTCTCTCCCTGGGACAGTGCAATCTGGGCCCTCTCTCCCTGGGACAGTGCAATCTGGGCCCTCTCTCCCTGGGACAGTGCAATCTGGGCCCTCTCCCTCTCCCACTCTCCCTGGGACAGTGCAGTGTACGCCCTCTCCCACTCTCCCTGGCACAGTGCAGTCTGGGCCCTCTCTCTCTCTCCCTGGCACAGTGCAGTCTGGGCCCTCTCTCCCTCTCCCTGGGACAGTGCAGTCTGGGCCCTCTCTCTCTGGGACAGTGCAGCCTGGGCCCTCTCTCTCTGGGACAGTGCAGCCTGGGCCCTCTCTCACTCTCCCTGGGACAGTGCAGCCTGGGCCCTCTCTCATTCTCCCTGGGACAGTGCAGCCTGGGCCCTCTCTCACTCTCCCTGGGACAGTGCAGCCTGGGCCCTCTCACTCCCTCTTGCTCCTTGGGACAGTGCAGTCTGGGCCCTCTGCATCTCTCTCTCCCTGGGACAGTGCAGTCTGGGCCCTCTCCCTCTCTCTCTCTCTCTCTCTCTCCCTGAGACAGTGCAGTCTGGGCCCTCTCTCTCTCTCCCTGGGACAGTGCAGTCTTGGTCCTCTCTCCCTGGGACAGTGCAGTCTAGGGCGTCTCTCTCTCTCTCTCTCCCTGGGACAGTACAGTCTAGGCCCTCTCTCTCTCTCCCTCAGATGGTGCAGTCTGGGCTCTCTCTCTCCATCCCTGGGACAGCGCAGTCTGCTCCCTCTCTCTCTTTCACCTTGGGACAGTGCAGTCTGGACCCCCTCTCCCTGGACAGTGCAGTCTGGGCCTCTCTCTCTCTCTCTCTCTCTCCCTGGGACAGTGCAGCCTGGGCCCTCTCTCACTCTCCCTGGGACAGTGCAGCCTGGGCCCTCTCACTCCCTCTTGCTCCTTGGGACAGTGCAGTCTGGGCCCTCTGCATCTCTCTCTCCCTGGGACAGTGCAGTCTGGGCCCTCTCCCTCTCTCTCTCTCTCTCTCTCTCCCTGAGACAGTGCAGTCTGGGCCCTCTCTCTCTCTCCCTGGGACAGTGCAGTCTTGGTCCTCTCTCCCTGGGACAGTGCAGTCTAGGGCGTCTCTCTCTCTCTCTCTCCCTGGGACAGTACAGTCTAGGCCCTCTCTCTCTCTCCCTCAGATGGTGCAGTCTGGGCTCTCTCTCTCCATCCCTGGGACAGCGCAGTCTGCTCCCTCTCTCTCTTTCACCTTGGGACAGTGCAGTCTGGACCCCCTCTCCCTGGGACAGTGCAGTCTGGGCCTCTCTCTCTCTCTCTCACCTTGGGACAGTGCAGTCTGGACCCTCTCTCACTCTCCCTGGGACAGTGCAGTCTGGTCCCTCTCTCTCTCCCTGGGACAGTGCAGTCTGGGCCCTCTCTCCCTGGGACAGTGCAATCTGGGCCCTCTCTATCTCTCTCTCTCTCCCTGAGACAGTGCAGTCTGGGCCCTCTCTCTCTCTCCCTGGGACAGTGCAGTCTTGGTCCTCTCTCCCTGGGACAGTGCAGTCTAGGGCGTCTCTCTCTCTCTCTCTCCCTGGGACAGTGCAGTCTAGGCCCTCTCTCTCTCACCTTGGGACAGTGCAGTCTGGACCCTCTCTCCCTGGGACAGTGCATTCTGGTCCCTCTCTCTCTCTCCATGGGACAGTGCAGTCTGGGCCCTCTCTCACTCTCCCTGCGACAGTGCAGTCTGGGTCCTCTCCCTCTCTCTCTCTTCCTGGGACAATGCAGTCTGGGACCTCTCTCTCTCCCTGGGACAGTGCAGCCTGGGCCCTCTCACTCCCACTTGCTCCTTGAGACAGTGCAGTCTGGGCCCTCTCACTCCCTCTTGTTCCTTGGGACAGTGCAGTCTGGGCCCTCTGCATCTCTCTCTCCCTGGGACAGTGCAGTCTGGGCCCTCTCCCTCTCTCTCTCCCTGGAACAGTGCAGTCTGGGCACCTTCTCTCTCTCCCTGGGACAGTGCAATCTGGGCCCTCTCTCCCTAGAACAGTGCAGTCTGGGCCCCCTCTCTCTCTCTCCTTGGGACAATGCAGTCTGGGCCCTCTCTCTCTCTCCTTGGGACAGTGCAGTCTTGGTCCACTCTCCCTGGGACAGTGCAGTCTAGGGCGTCTCTCTCTCTCTCCCTGGGACAGTGCAGTCTGGGCCTTCTCTCTCTCTCCCTGGGACAGTGCAGTCTAGGGCGTCTCTCTCTCTCCCTGGGACAGTGCAGTCTGGGCCTTCTCTCTCTCTCCTTGGGACAGGGCAGTCTGGATCCTCTCTCCCAGGGACAGTGCAGACTGGGCCCTCTCTCTCTCTTTCCATGGGACAGTGCAGTCAGGGCCTTCTCTCCCTCTCTCTCTCCCTGGGACAGTGCAGTCTGGGCCTTCTCTCTCTCTCCCTGGGACAGTGCAGTCTGGGTCCTCTCCCTCTCTCTCTCTCTCTCTCTCTCTCCCTGGGACAGTGCAGTCTGGGTCCTCTCCCTCTCTCTCTCTCCCTGGGACAGTGCAGACTGGGCCCTCTCTCTCTCTCTCTCCCTGGGACAGTGCAGTCTGGGTCCTCTCCCTCTCTCTCTCTCTCTCTCCCTGGGACAGTGCAGTCTGGGTCCTCTCCCTCTCTCTCTCTCTCTCTCCCTGGGACAGTGCAGACTGGGCCCTCTCTCTCCCTCCCCGGGACAGTGCAGCCTGGGCCCTCTCATTCCCTCTTGCTCCTTGGGACAGTGCAGTCTGGGCCCTATGCATCTCTCTCTCCCTGGCTCAGTGCAGTCTGGGCCCTCTCCCCCTCTCACTCTCCCTGGGACAGTGCAGTCTGGGTCCTCTCCCCCTCTCACTCTCCATGAGACAGTGCAGTCTGGGCCCTCTCCCCCTCTCACTCTCCCTGGGACAGTGCAGTCTGAGTGCTCTCCCTCTCTCACTGGGACAGTGCAGCCTGGGCCCTCTCTCTCTCTCTCCCTCCCCCTGGGCCAGTGCAGTCTTGGCCCCCTCTCTCACTCTCTCTCTCTTCCTGGTACAATGCAGCCTGGGCCCTCCCTCCCTCCCTCTTTCTCTCTCCCTGGGACAGTGCAGTCTTGGTCCCCTCTCCCTGGGACAGTGCAGTCTTAGGCATCTCTCTCTCACTCTCCCTGGGGCCGTGAAGTCTGGGCCCTCTCCCCGGGGACAGTGCAGTTTGTCCCTCTCTCTCCCTGGGACCGTGCAGTCTGGGCCCTCTCCCTCTCCCACTCTCCCTGGGACAGCGCAGTCTGGGCCCTCTCCCACTCTCCCTGGCACAGTGCAGTCTGGGCCCTCTCTCTCTCTCCCTGGCACAGTGCAGTCTGGGCCCTCTCTCCCTCTTCCTGGGACAGTGCAATCTGGGCCCTCTCCCTCTCTCCCTGGGACAGTGCAGTCTGGTCCCTCTCTCCCTGGGACAGTGCAATCTGGGCCCTCTCTCCCTGGGACAGTGCAATCTGGGCCCTCTCTCCCTGGGACAGTGCAATCTGGGCCCTCTCCCTCTCCCACTCTCCCTGGGACAGTGCAGTGTACGCCCTCTCCCACTCTCCCTGGCACAGTGCAGTCTGGGCCCTCTCTCTCTCTCCCTGGCACAGTGCAGTCTGGGCCCTCTCTCCCTCTCCCTGGGACAGTGCAATCTGGGCCCTCTCCCTCTCTCCCTGAGACAGTGCAGTCTGGGCCCTCTCCCTCTCTCCCTGGGACAGCGCAGTCTGGGCCCCCTCTCACTCTCCCTAGGACAGTGCAGTCTGGGCCCTCTCCCACTCTCCCTGGCACAGTGCAGTCTGGGCCCTCTCTCTCTCTCCCTGGCACAGTGCAGTCTGGGCCCTCTTCCTCCCTCCCTGAGACAGTGCAGTCTGAACCCTCACTCGCTCCCTCTCCCCCTGGGACAATGCAGCCTGGGCCCTCTCTCTCTCTCTCTCTCCTTGGGACAGTGCAGTCTGGACCCTCTCTCTCTCTCTCTCTCTCCCTGGGACAGTGCAGCCTGGGCCCTCTCTCACTCTCCCTGGGACAGTGCAGCCTGGGCCCTCTCACTCCCTCTTGCTCCTTGGGACAGTGCAGTCTGGGCCCTCTGCATCTCTCTCTCCCTGGGACAGTGCAGTCTGGGCCCTCTCCCTCTCTCTCTCTCTCTCCCTGAGACAGTGCAGTCTGGGCCCTCTCTCTCTCTCCCTGGGACAGTGCAGTCTTGGTCCTCTCTCCCTGGGACAGTGCAGTCTAGGGCGTCTCTCTCTCTCTCTCTCCCTGGGACAGTACAGTCTAGGCCCTCTCTCTCTCTCTCTCAGATGGTGCAGTCTGGGCTCTCTCTCTCCATCCCTGGGACAGCGCAGTCTGCTCCCTCTCTCTCTTTCACCTTGGGACAGTGCAGTCTGGACCCCCTCTCCCTGGGACAGTGCAGTCTGGGCCTCTCTCTCTCTCTCTCACCTTGGGACAGTGCAGTCTGGACCCTCTCTCACTCTCCCTGGGACAGTGCAGTCTGGTCCCTCTCTCTCTCCCTGGGACAGTGCAGTCTGGGCCCTCTCTCCCTGGGACAGTGCAATCTGGGCCCTCTCTATCTCTCTCTCTCTCCCTGAGACAGTGCAGTCTGGGCCCTCTCTCTCTCTCCCTGGGACAGTGCAGTCTTGGTCCTCTCTCCCTGGGACAGTGCAGTCTAGGGCGTCTCTCTCTCTCTCTCTCCCTGGGACAGTGCAGTCTAGGCCCTCTCTCTCTCACCTTGGGACAGTGCAGTCTGGACCCTCTCTCCCTGGGACAGTGCAGTCTGGTCCCTCTCTCTCTCTCCATGGGACAGTGCAGTCTGGGCCCTCTCTCACTCTCCCTGCGACAGTGCAGTCTGGGTCCTCTCCCTCTCTCTCTCTTCCTGGGACAATGCAGTCTGGGACCTCTCTCTCTCCCTGGGACAGTGCAGCCTGGGCCCCTCTCACTCCCACTTGCTCCTTGAGACAGTGCAGTCTGGGCCCTCTCACTCCCTCTTGTTCCTTGGGACAGTGCAGTCTGGGCCCTCTGCATCTCTCTCTCCCTGGGACAGTGCAGTCTGGGCCCTCTCCCTCTCTCTCTCCCTGGAACAGTGCAGTCTGGGCACCTTCTCTCTCTCCCTGGGACAGTGCAATCTGGGCCCTCTCTCCCTAGAACAGTGCAGTCTGGGCCCCCTCTCTCTCTCTCCTTGGGACAATGCAGTCTGGGCCCTCTCTCTCTCTCCTTGGGACAGTGCAGTCTTGGTCCACTCTCCCTGGGACAGTGCAGTCTAGGGCGTCTCTCTCTCTCCCTGGGACAGTGCAGTCTGGGCCTTCTCTCTCTCTCCCTGGGACAGCGCAGTCTGAGCCCCCTTTCTCTCTCCCTCGGACGGTGCAGTCTGGGCCCTCTCTCTCTCTCTCTCTCCCTCCCTCTCCCTGGGACAGCGCAGTCTGGGCCCTCTCTCTCTCCCTCGGACCGTGCAGTTTGGGCCCTCTCCCTCTCTCTCACTCTCCCTGGGACATGCAGTCTGGACCCTCTCGTTCTCTCACCTTGGGACAGGGCAGTCTGGATCCTCTCTCCCAGGGACAGTGCAGACTGGGCCCTCTCTCTCTCTTTCCATGGGACAGTGCAGTCAGGGCCTTCTCTCCCTCTCTCTCTCCCTGGGACAGTGCAGTCTGGGCCTTCTCTCTCTCTCCCTGGGACAGTGCAGTCTGGGTCCTCTCCCTCTCTCTCTCTCTCTCTCTCTCTCCCTGGGACAGTGCAGTCTGGGTCCTCTCCCTCTCTCTCTCTCCCTGGGACAGTGCAGACTGGGCCCTCTCTCTCTCTCTCTCCCTGGGACAGTGCAGTCTGGGTCCTCTCCCTCTCTCTCTCTCTCTCTCCCTGGGACAGTGCAGTCTGGGTCCTCTCCCTCTCTCTCTCTCTCTCTCCCTGGGACAGTGCAGACTGGGCCCTCTCTCTCCCTCCCGGGACAGTGCAGCCTGGGCCCTCTCATTCCCTCTTGCTCCTTGGGACAGTGCAGTCTGGGCCCTATGCATCTCTCTCTCCCTGGCTCAGTGCAGTCTGGGCCCTCTCCCCCTCTCACTCTCCCTGGGACAGTGCAGTCTGGGTCCTCTCCCCCTCTGGCTCAGTGCAGTCTGGGCCCTCTCCCCCTCTCACTCTCCCTGGGACAGTGCAGTCTGGGTCCTCTCCCCCTCTCACTCTCCATGAGACAGTGCAGTCTGGGCCCTCTCTCCCCCTCTCACTCTCCCTGGGACAGTGCAGTCTGAGTGCTCTCCCTCTCTCACTGGGACAGTGCAGCCTGGGCCCTCTCTCTCTCTCTCCCTCCCCCTGGGCCAGTGCAGTCTTGGCCCCCTCTCTCACTCTCTCTCTCTTCCTGGTACAATGCAGCCTGGGCCCTCCCTCCCTCCCTCTTTCTCTCTCCCTGGGACAGTGCAGTCTTGGTCCCCTCTCCCTGGGACAGTGCAGTCTTAGGCATCTCTCTCTCACTCTCCCTGGGGCCCGTGAAGTCTGGGCCCTCTCCCCGGGACAGTGCAGTTTGTCCCTCTCTCTCCCTCTCCCTGGGACCGTGCAGTCTGGGCCCTCTCCCTCTCCACACTCTCCCTGGGACAGCGCAGTCTGGGCCCTCTCCCACTCTCCCTGGCACAGTGCAGTCTGGGCCCTCTCTCTCTCTCCCTGGCACAGTGCAGTCTGGGCCCTCTCTCCCTCTTCCTGGGACAGTGCAATCTGGGCCCTCTCCCTCTCTCCCTGGGACAGTGCAGTCTGGTCCCTCTCTCCCTGGGACAGTGCAATCTGGGCCCTCTCCCTCTCCCACTCTCCCTGGGACAGTGCAGTGTACGCCCTCTCCCCCACTCTCCCCTGGCACAGTGCAGTCTGAGCCCTCTCTCTCTCTCCCTGGCACAGTGCAGTCTGGGCCCTCTCTCCCTCTCCCTGGGACAGTGCAATCTGGGCCCTCTCTCCCTCTCCCTGGGACAGTGCAATCTGGGCCCTCTCCCCTCTCTCCCTGGGACAGTGCAGTCTGGGCCCTCTCCCTCTCTCCCTGGGACAGCGCAGTCTGGGCCCCCTCTCACTCTCCCTAGGACAGTGCAGTCTGGGCCCTCTCCCACTCTCCCTGGCACAGTGCAGTCTGGGCCCTCTCTCTCTCTCCCTGGCACAGTGCAGTCTGGGCCCTCTTCCTCCCTCCCTGAGACAGTGCAGTCTGAACCCTCACTCGCTCCCTCTCCCCCTGGGACAATGCAGCCTGGGCCCTCTCTCTCTCTCTCTCCTTGGGACAGTGCAGTCTGGACCCTCTCTCTCTCTCTCTCTCTCCCTGGGACAGTGCAGTCTGAACCCTCTCTCGCTCCCTCTCCCCCTGGGACAATGCAACCTGTGCCCTCTCTCTCTCTCCGCTGGGACTGTGCAGTCTGGCCCTCTCTCCCTCTCTCACTCTCCCTGGGACTGTGCAGTCTGGGCTCTCTCCCTCTCTCTCTCTCTCTCACTGGGACAGTGCAGTCTGGGCACTCTGCCTCTCTCTCTCTGGACCAGTGCAGTCTGGGCCCTCTGCCTCTCTCTCTCTGGACCAGTGCAGTCTGGGCCCTCTCCCTCTCTCTCTCCCTAGACCAGTGCAATCCGGGCCCTATCCCTCTCTTCTCTCTCTCCCTGGGACAGTGCAGTCTGGGCCCTCTGTCTCTCTCTCTCCCTGGCACAGTGCAGTCTAGGCCCTCTCTCCCTCTCCCTGGGACAGTGCAATCTGGGCCCTCTCCCTCTCTCCCTGGGACAGTGCAGTCTGGGCCCTCTCTCTCTCGCTCTCCATGGGACAGTGCAGTCTGGACCCTCTCGTTCTCTCACCTTGGGAAGTGCAGTCTGGACCCTCTCTCCCTGGGACTGTGCAGACTGGGCCCTCTCTCTCTCTCTCTCCATGGGACAGTGCAGTCAGGGCCTTCTCTCCCTCTCTCTCTCCCTGGGACAGTGCAGTCTGGGCCCTCTCCCTCTCTCCCTGGGACAGTGCAGTCTGGGTCCTCTCCCTCTCTCCCTGGGACAGTGCAGTCTGGGCCCTCTCTCTCTCGCTCTCCATGGGACAGTGCAGTCTGGGCCCTCTCTCTCTCTCCCTGGGACAGCGCAGTCTGGGCCCCCTCTCTCTCTCCTTCGGACAGTGCAGTCTGGGCCCTCTCCCTCTCCCACTCTCCCTAGGACAGTGCCGTCTGGGCCCTCTGCATCTCTCTCTCCCTGGGACAGTGCAGTCTGGGCCCTCTCTCTCTCTCTCCCTGGGACAGTGCAATCTGGGCCCTCTCCCGCTCTCCCTGGGACAGTGCCGTCTGGGCCCTCTCCCTCTCTCTCCCTGGGACAGTGCAGTCTGGGCCCTCTCCCTCTCTCCCTGGGACAGTGCAGACTGGGCCCTCTCTCTCTCTCGCTCTCCCTGGGACAGTGCAGTCTGGGCCCTCTGCATCTCTCTCTCCCTGGGACAGTGCAGTCTGGGCCCTCTCCCTCTCTCTCTCCCTGGGACAGTGCAGTCTGGGCACCTTCTCTCTCTCTCTGGGACAGTGCAATCTGGGCCCTCTCTCTCTCCCTAGAACAGTGCAGTCTGGGCCCTCTCTCTCTCTCTCCTTGGGATAATGCAGTCTGGGCCCTCTCTCTCTCTCCTTGGGACAGTGCAGTCTTGGTCCTCTCTCCCTGGGACAGTGCAGTCTAGGGCGTCTCTCTCTCTACCTGGGACAGTGCAGTCTGGGCCTTCTCTCTCTCTCCCTGGGACAGCGCAGTCTGGGCCCCTCTCTCTCTCCCTCGGACAGTGCAGTCTGGGTGCTCTCCCTCTCTCACTGGACAGTGCAGCCTGGGCCCTCTCTCTCTCCCTCCCCCTGGGCCAGTGCAGTCTTGGCCCTCTCTCTCACTTCCTGGTACAATGCAGCCTGGGCCCTCCCTCCCTCCCTCTTTCTCTCTCCCTGGGACAGTGCAGTCTTGGTCCTCTCTCCCTGGGACAGTGCAGTCTTAGGCGTCTCTCTCTCACTCTCCCTGGGGCCGTGAAGTCTGGGCCCTCTCCCCGGGACAGTGCAGTTTGTCCCTCTCTCTCCCTCTCGCTGGGACCGTGCAGTCTGGGCCCTCTCCCACTCTTCCTGGGACAGTGCAGTCTGGGCCCTCTCCCTCGCCCACTCTCCCTGGGACAGTGCAGTCTGGGCCCTCTCCCTCTCCCACTCTTCCTGGGACAGTGCAGTCTGGGTCCTCTCTCATCTCTCTCTCTCTCCTCTCTTCCTGGGACAATTGCTGTCTGGGGACTCTCTCTCCCGAGACAGTGCAGCCTGGGCCCTCTCACTTCCTCTTGCTCCTTGGGACAGTGCAGTCTGGGCCCTCCGCATTTCTCTCTCCCTGGGACAGTGCAGTCTCTCTCTCTCTCTCTCCCTGGGACAGTGCATTCTGGGCCATCTCTCTCTCACCCTGGGACAGCGCAGTCTGGGCCCCCTCTCTCTCTCCCTCGGACGGTGCAGTCTGGGCCCTCTCCCCCTCCCTCTCTCACTCTCCCTAGGACAGTGCAGTCTGGGTCCTCTCTCTCTCTCTCTCCTTGGGACAGCGCAGTCTGGGCCCCTCTCTCTCTCTCTCCCTCGGACAGTGCAGTCTGGGTGCTCTCCCTCTCTCACTGGACAGTGCAGCCTGGGCCCTCTCTCTCTCCCTCCCCCTGGGCCAGTGCAGTCTTGGCCCTCTCTCTCACTTCCTGGTACAATGCAGCCTGGGCCCTCCCTCCCTCCCTCTTTCTCTCTCCCTGGGACAGTGCAGTCTTGGTCCTCTCTCCCTGGGACAGTGCAGTCTTAGGCGTCTCTCTCTTACTCTCCCTGGGGCCGTGAAGTCTGGGCCCTCTCCCCGGGACAGTGCAGTTTGTCCCTCTCTCTCCCTCTCGCTGGGACCGTGCAGTCTGGGCCCTCTCCCACTCTCCCTGGGACAGTGTAGTCTGGGCCCTCTCCCTCGCCCACTCTCCCTGGGACAGTGCAGTCTGGGCCCTCTCCCTCTCCCACTCTCCCTGGGACAGTGCAGTCTGGGCCCTCTCCCTCTCCCAGGACAGTGCAGTCTGGGCCCTCTGCCTCTCCCAATCTCCCTGGGACAGTGCAGTGTACGCCCTCTCCCACTCTCCCCTGGCACAGTGCAGTCTGGGCCCTCTCTCTCTCTCCCTGGCACAGTGCAGTCTGGGCCCTCTCTCCCTCTCCCTGGGACAGTGCAATCTGGGCCCTCTCCCTCTCTCCCTGGGACAGTGCAGTCTGGGCCCTCTCCCTCTCTCCCTGGGACAGTGCAGTCTGGGCCCTCTCCCTCTCTCCCTGGGACAGTGCAGTCTGGGCCCTCTCCCTCTCTCCCTGGGACAGTGCAGTCTGGGCCCTCTCTCTCTCGCTCTCCCTGGGACAGTGCAGTCTGGGCCCTCTCTCTCTCTCCCTGGGACAGTGCAGTCTGGGCCCCCCTCTCTCTCTCCTTCGGACAGTGCAGTCTGGGCCCTCT